>JAJPUD010000378.1:223573-248254 GCA_023553655.1 Myrmecobius fasciatus | reverse complement strand
TCCTTCCTTCCTTCCTTCCTTCCTTCCTTCCTTCCTTCCTTCCTTCCATATAGCCAATATGTGCTACAGTGGAAACTTGAACTCAGGTGCTCCTGACACTGAGGATGGATCTCTGTTTACTACTCTTAGATATATAATAATATCTATATCTATAATATATATTATATATTATAATATACTATATTAATTATATGTTATACATAATATATTATAAATTATATATTTAAATATAATTAATATAATAATAATAATAATAATAATAATAATAATAGAGGCATATATTTAGAGATAAATGGAACCTTCATTTTACAAGTGAGGAAACTGAGTCCCAAAGAGCTTGATCAGGGTAACAGAGGAAGAGGTGGCAGAATCATGTCTTCTGACTGTAAGGCCAATGCTCTTTTCACTCAGATAAGCTGCCTTTATTTCTTCTTCCCTTTATCTCCTTTTCTCTCCTGTGATACCCATCTTCTTCTTCTTTATCTCCCTCTTTCATTTTCCTCATAGAGCTGCAGAATATATAGGTCCCGGAACTGGGAATAAGGGATGGCTAGTTTGAATTCTCCCTCTGCCACTTAACTGTGTCTTCCTGAATAATATTTTTACCTTTGTGTGCCTCATGTAACTCTTTAGGACTTCTCTACTTAGTGTCAAGTCAAGATTTAAGTTACTGGAAAAAGTTCTCACACTGGGATTTCCCTCCACTGATCAAGGCCCAAATTCTTATTTTTGGTGTTGATCTAATAGAGTCAGCATTGAGTTAGAAGCACACAGAATATATTCAATCATCAGATTTCACAGCTTTGAAAAGAGATGGGGACTAGGCTGGGCAAGCAGCCTAAAGTAGGGAAAAGCTGAAATTATAGAAATTCAGTACATTTTGTCTTCATTAACATGAACTAAATGCTGAACAAGCTATTTCCAAGTGAAGGTCTTGACACACATCTGCTTTAATGAATAAATAAGTCATTTGTAACCAGCCTGTTAATTGTTCAGAAATTATGGTTTCAAGACAGATTGTCTTAAGTAGGCTAAACTCCCTTCCTGCTCTCCATCTTTGTTATACTCCTAACTTCCTCAGAATTGTATTTTTTAGGATAGTAGATGCAACAACATTTTTGAAGCTGAAAAAGACATTTTGATATGAGATCTCAAAATGTTTGAGATAGAAGGGAACTTAGAAATCTTTTCCCTTAAAGGAGAAAAAGCCTGCCCAGGAAGGGATAGAACCTTGTCCAAGGTCACATGACTAGTAAGCAGAACTGGAACTTTCTAATAGTACCAGGTGGTTGACTACCAGTCCATAGTTCTTTCCACTAATGACAAAGAGCATTTTAACTCTATATTAACACAATTTGTAAGTTACCAGATTTCAAAATGTAAGAAACCCCAGAGGCCATCTCATTTGCCTCCTCAGTTTATGGAAATAATATTGATCTGGATCCCAGAAGTCCTGAATTTCAGGCCCAAATCTCACACTAATCCTCTGTGTTTATGGGCAAGTCAGCCTGTTTTCTGGGCTTTGTGGGATCACTGATCTAGAGCCAAAAGAGTCTATCTAGTTCAACTCTCTCTCTCTCTCTCTTTCTTTTCTTTCCTTCCTTCCTTCCTTCCTTCCTTCCTTCCTTCCTTCCTTCCTTCCTTCTTTCTTTTCTTTCTTTTTTTCTTTCTTTTATTTTCTCTCTCTCTTTCACTTCCATTTATTAATACCTCAAGATATCTATGATTCATCAACCTTAAGTCTTCTAGTTCCACTTGATCACAAGGTCTTCATGAGTTATTGGAATAGAAGATAGTGGTGTTTGGGCTGATGGAAATGAGTCTTTTCAGGCTTATATAATCCAAACCTTTGCCTTGTTAAGAGAAGTTAAGGGATCTCCTGAACTTGTCTTTTTGAGTTACCATATTTTCATTGAACATTGGACCCAGAATGTGTCAAGGACACCTCCAACCCTTCCCTCCCAAAAGACATAATTTGTTCTTTATACCCCAAGCTAGACTTTCTGTGTGTTCTTGGGAGTTAAAGCAAGTGACATTCAGTCTGCACTAGTTGAGTTACTGCGTGTGCATCAGGGACCTTTATAGATAAGCAGACCATCTTATTTTCATAGCCTAGCAATTCCCAAGAGAAAAGAATGAAGCTTTTGCCATCTTAGCTATTCATTATTTTCTTCTCCCCTAACACTCCCATTTGGGTGGGGAATTTCTATTTCTTTTCCTCTCTTTGTTGAAACTTCATAAATATGAAAGCTTCTGTTTGAATTCCTTACATCCAAATGCATGTTAATTTTTCTTGTAATAAATCATGTTGTAACAAAATATCTCATGGACTTGTGATATTGAAGGAAGGAAGGAAAGAAGAAAGGAAGAAGGAAGGGAATGAAGAAAGAAGAAAGGAAGGAAGGGAAGAAAAAAGGAAGAAAGAAAAAGAGAAGTAAGAAAGGAAAGAAGGAAGAAAGAAAGGAAATAAGGAAAAAAGGGAGGAAGGAAGGAGTGAATGAAGAAAAGCAAGGAAGAAAAAATGGAAGAAGGAAGGAAGGATGGGAGTGAAGGAAGGAGAAAGGAAGGAAGGGAAGAAGAAAAGAAGGAATGAAGGAAGAAAGAGAAAGAAAGAAAGGTAGGAAGGAAGGAAAGAAGGAATGGAGTGAATGAGAGAAGAAGAGAGGGAGGAAGGGAGAGAAGGAAAGAGGGAGAGAACGAGAGAGGGAGGGAAGGAAGAAAGAAGGAAAAAAGGGAGGAAGGAAGAAAGAAAAAGAGAAGGAAAAGAAAAATAAAGACAGGGAGAGGAAAGAAGGAAGGAAAGAAGGAAGGAAGTTGTGATATTGTAAATTTTGGCAGCACTGGACTATAGTGAGAGAAACTACGTTCAGGCTGACCAGAGGTTTCAGGTGCAGGGTTGGGTATCAGTAAGGGGCTCTTTCATGTCTTATCTGTACCAGATCTCTGGTTTGGGAAGTTTCACTTCTTCACTCCTATCTCACACACATCTCTCTTTAGGTCATCTATGGCTAAGAGGAGAAAGGTAAAGGCTTTTGTTTTTATAAGAGTATCCCAGCCTATGTGAATTTGAAAGCCTGATCTGAATAATTGGGTTGGATGATGAAGTCCTCACCACTTCTTATCTGGACTATCATAAAATAATCTCCAAATTATCCTCCCCTTTCCAGTATTTCTCTCAAATCTATCTTCCATGCACCATGCCAAAATAATTTTTGAAAAGTTTAGTCTGACTATTTTACCTCCCTGTTCAAGAAGTTTGATCTTGACATGGCCTAGACCTTCACCTCACTTCCTAATGATCTCCATAGCATGTCCTTTAGCCATCATTCTCACTTCTTCCCAACTGAAAACTTTGGACTCTGCTCCTGAGTCCTCCAGCTCTGATAAGTGAACTTGACTTGTCCAGGCCCAATCTTCCACACCTTATCTGTGCTGCCTACGTGCTATGTCAAAGCAAACAGCCCAACTCCCTTTCTTCCAGAACATTTTTATGTGTTATCTTCCCCAATTCGAATGTAAGCACCTTGGACAAGGACTATCTTGCTGGCTTATATTTGCATCCCTAGAACTTAACATAGTAAGTGCCTGATAAATTCCTCTACCTACCTACCTATGTCTCTCTACTATCTCTCTGTCTGTCTCTCTAATCTATCTACTTACTATCTATTATCTCTAATGATTCTCTCTTGCTTTTATGTTAAAATACCTACATCTCAGCTTGATATTAAATTTTATTGATGGACCCTTTGAATCTAGCCTGTCTTTCCTGATATTTCTCATTACTCTCCTTCATTCAATTTATATTCCAGCTAAACTAGATTATTTGTAATTCCCTTAGCTTTGCACGTTGTCTCTTGCCTCTGTACACTGTGCCTTAGTAGATGAACTTTTCTTCAAGATTCAGCTCAGGTTCTATCTCCAGGAAGTCTTTCCCAATCCCCTTCATTAATTTTTCTCCTTTAAATTATCTTGTATTTTCTTACTCATTTATGCTATTCCCTAGTAGATTCTAAGTTTCTTAAAGACAAGAGCAGTTTTATTTTTGTTTTTATATTCCCAGCACCTAGTAGAGTGTCTTATACTTTTTCTTTTTAATTGGTGTAGGGAACTTCTGGTTCCTTAACTTAATCAGAGATTTCTGTACAACTGGTTCTCTTCTTGACCATTTTATCTTTCTCAGCCTGTTTGACTGAATCATCATTCATATCATATCTCCTAATTGGATATTTTCCAATATTCAATTTTCTGAGCCCTTCCTTCCCTTCCTCTACCCTCCCTTCCCCTCTTCTCTCTTCTTCCTTCCCTCCTCTTTCTTCCTTTCTCCACTCCTCTCTTCTCTCCTGCCCTTCCCTCTACTGTCTTCCCCTTCTCTCTTCTCCCCTTTTTCTTCTTCTCTGTCTTTCCCTCCTATCTCAGCTTTCCTTCCCCTCCTCTCATCTCTCCTTTACTTTCCTCCCTTTTCTTTTCTTCTTTTTTCTCTTTTCTCTTCTCCTCTCCCCCTTTTTTGTATAATTATCCCTTCCACATCATAACTTTCCCCATCATGGTTTAGATACATCATGGGTTGGGTTGAGAGAAAAAAATTAAATGGAAATTTTTGGGTGAAATTTTGTGGAAGCCACAGATGATACAAGGCCAGCTGATGATCCAAGAAAAAGTTTAGAAACTCAGAAATGCATAAAATGTATGTAAATTATTATATAATATCATAATATTTTATCTTTTAATGCCATAATAATGCAGACTTCTTCCCTGGTAAAAACAGAGGGCCAAAAATTTTAATGCAGATTTATTATATCATGGGAACATCACACCTCTAACCCTTGTGATGTGGAAGGGATGACTATACTTTCTTTTTTGTCACCTTCTAAGATCCCATGGATTTAATAAAGCTCTTTTTGTAGCACATTTGCATACATATCCATGTCCAGTCTCTTCGAATTTCAGCCTCATATCGCCAACTGCTTATTACAGATTTCAAATTGAATGCTATGGAGACATCTCAAACTCAACATATGCCAAACTGACAACCATTATCTCTACCTCTCTTCTAAACCTTCCTGTTCCTATTGAAGGTGTTCCCATTTTTCTGGTCATTTTGCTTTGTACCCTTGACTCCTCCTTGCCCATCATCCCACATAGCTAATAAGTTGATGATTCTTTTTCATACTTCTACAACATAAATAAATGCAATGGACTAAATTGAATAAATGATTTTTTTACTAAGCACTTACTATGAGCAAATCATCATAAGTGCTGAGGACACAAATTGAAAATCAAGACAGTAACCAGGGACTCATATTCTGAAGGGAAGAGAAGGACGGAGAGATCTCATAGTCCTTAGGATGTAATGGCAAAGCAGATGGTTAAGTCCTCTTCTTGAATGACTTTTCCACTGATAAAATCATACAAGATTCTGCTGTCTAATCCTTTCACAGTGATGAGGACTTTGATAACAAGAATGTTCTTTTCTTCATCTTCACTAAACTTTTCTAGTAATAAATGATTCTAGTTTTAATTGAATGGGTCAAACTTTGGAGAATTATCTCATGACAAGTGGCTTTTGTCAGTAAGAGTCAAAATTAGGCACAGGTTTGCCAAACTTTTCTTTAAAGATACTTTTATTTTCTGTGGCTATAGTTTGAGGCTTTATATTCTCATTGTAAAACAAAAAAATAAAATAAAATCAGCAGGTTTCATATTAATAAAAATGATTTCCCCCTCTCCCCCTAGCTATAGCAATCAACTTAGAATGTTTGATACTATTTTCTTATCCCATAGTGAAAACAAAAGTAAGGATGGTGTCCTTTATTTAAAATGAGTGTTAAAAATCCAAGTAAATTATACATTAAAGAATAAATTGTGAGTCTAAACACAGCCTTTTGAACCTTCTTATATGCTCAGAGGGTTTAACGAGAAGCTGCTAATTACTATGACCATATATAACACATATGGCTATTTTCACTTTTACAAGATGAAAAAAAATAATATTAAGAGCCTCCTAATTGGTCTTCCTACTCCAAACATCTTCCCATTGCTGTGTATTTACCACAAAGCTTTCCTTTTCTGTTGATCTGACTGTGTGGAATTCCAGTATTTTCTAATGTCTCTTCCACATTTTTGTTGAGCCTTTATAAAGTCCTTCACCTACCTAGTCTCACCCTATCTTTCTGGTCTCATGAGATATTTCCCTGACTCTTATTCTTTGTCTTTCAAGCACACTGGTCTTCTCTTTGTTCTTTACTACTTGCACTCCATCCTTGGTCTCTGGACCATGTAAATGGCCATCTTCAAAGCCTGGAATGTTCATACATACTGTTCTCTCTTTTTTTCTGTTAAGATTGGGCTCAAAATGGCACATGAAACATTTCCTCCAACTATTAACATTATGTTTCCCAAGCTGGACTATATTACTTTGTATTTATTTATATTTTGTCTCTCTATAAAATAATTGTATATATATAAAACCTCCATGAGATCAGGGCTTGCTTTATCTTTTGTATTCTTATCTCTAATGCCTAGCATAGTAGGTACTTAATAAAATCTTGTTGCTTGATTGATTATGTCCTCAGGGATTCTTAATCTTTGATTATGTCCTCAGGGATTCTTAATCTTTTGTTGTTCTTGTTGCTGTTGTTGTCCTGGACTCTCTTGACAGTGATTTTGGTGAAGCTTATGAATCCTTCTTCCAAATGTTTATAAATGGTTGAAATAAAATACATAAAATTATAAAGATAGTTATCACTATATATATATATATATGTATACATATACACATGCATATGTGTATCTATCCATTCATCCACCTATCTATCTATCTATCTACCCCATCTTAGCTCATGGATACCATGTTAATAACTCTGCTTGCCTTGTAAGGATTTCCTGGGAATAACTGAGAAGTTAAGGGTCACATAACTATTATGTTTCCATGGAAGAATTTGGACTCAGCCTTTTCTAAATTCAAGATTCTCTGTCCATGGTTCTGACATAAATTATATTGAACTGAATTGAACTGAAGTGGATTTCTAATTTGATAGGATATTTTATTCACCATTGATTTTGCTTTAGAGAACTTGGGGTCAATTCTATATCATGATGAGCCTTCAGAAGAAGAATTTTAATAGGGACTTTTAAATAATGAAATCAACAAGTTTTTTGTTTTTTTTTTTTGGTTTGTTTTTTAAAACTCTGGCTTGCAGTCTTTGGTGATATGAATTTCCCTCACCAATTAAGAAGCATTCTGAAAGCTCTCACCTCAGTGAGATGTCTGCAAGCAGTTTAAACAATTGTTAGGAATAAGAGATGTGGGATAAGTGTAAACATTAGACAATTATATACATAAAGAATAGGCATATTATTCTATCCTTGCCCTTCAGTGACTAAATAGGAAAAAGAGGCAGTGCCCTGGAGGTTAGCTGGGATGAAGTTTAGAATGCATGTGTCCTGACCCCATTTCATTATAATTAGTACTTAAAATTTAATTTCCATGGTTTCAAATCAGAGTCTTCAGGAAACAGTGGATTGTTGATGGAGGAACTGTACATAAGATGATTTGTTAAAGAGAATGATGAGTTCTCAGGATTCATGAAGCACAGGGACTTTGAAAGAAGGATGGGCCAACAAAGAATACAAGAGGGGGCCTTGAAGGAACTGATCCCCATGAAGGGTCATCTGAGCTCAATTGCATGATCTCTAGGGATGGTCATCTTATTACTTTCTAAGATGCTGCTTCACTTTTGAACGACTCTAACAGTTAGAAAGTTTTTTTTTTTAAAATCAAGAATCAAACTCTGTGTTTTTGTTTTTGTAACTTTTGCCTGTCACCCTTTGGGGAACACAAAATAAGTCTAGCTCTTTATTCATATAATAGTATGATAACCATTCAAATAGAGAAGTAGATATATAGGAGAGAGAAAGAAGAAAAGCGGGACAGGGAAACAGGAGAGGGAAGGAGGGAGGGAGAGAGAGAGAGAGAAAGAGAAAGAGAGGAAGAAGACACAGACGTGCAGAGAGACAAAGACAGTGATAGAGACGGGGAGAACAGAGAGAGAGAGAGAGAAAGAGACACAGAAACAATGACAGACACAGACACAGAGAGATCAAATAGAAGAGGGAGAGATGGAGGAAGAGAGGAAAGAAGGGAGACAGAAGCAGAGACAGATTGATAGATGCAGATGTAGATAGAGAAATAAGTAGACAGATTGATTGGCTCAGAGAAAATATAAATAGCAATTATTTTTGTTTTGGCTAGAAACCATGAAGGTCTTTCCTTCCCATATTTATTACTTTTTTGACCAAGTAAAAGATGCCTTTTTTCTGTCTCATTTCTTACTTAGCCTTTATCACTAATTGGGCATTGCCTTGGTCAAAGTGAGATCCTAGATTAGACAAGCCAAGGTCTTCCACTGCGTCCAGGACCATTTCCAGTCATCCTGATCTCTATCTAGCCACTGGACCCATATGGCTTTGGAGGAGAAAGTGAGGTTGATGACTTTGCACAGCCCTCCCTCACTTAAATATAGTTCATTTGCATATCATGGCATCCTCTTCCTGATGTCATGGTTCTTTTTAAGAATAAAGGACAAACAACAACCTCTATAAGTAGTGACAGGAGCTGCCCCATCAGGCAATTGGAACTAGTCAAGATTGATACAAAGATCAAGAAGTATGAGGACTGAAAAAAAGACCATCAGATTTAGCAATTTGGTAATATTGAAGAGAAGAATTGCAGATAAGTAAGAAGTACAAAGAGGTTAAGAACTGGGAGATTAGAAGAATTGTGCTATAGTGGAAAAAATTAGGGACATTCAGAAGATGGAAGGTGAAAATAAAATATAATCCCTACTCATCATGCCTGTTTATCCTGTTGTCTTTCCCACTGAAAAATGAGATGTTACTGTGTTGGGGAATTATACTCATTGTCTGCTGCTCCAGTGAGTAGAATACATGCTGTGGTAATCTGGGGGGATAGGGCATGAACTTGTGGGATGGGTTTGGAAATTTTCTTGTAAGGATGCTGAGTTTCTGAGTGAGCTTCCACTATAACTTCCCTGAGAGGCTGAGATTTGTTGGACCATTTAAGACTAGCTGTGGGGTGGGTGATAAGGGGAAAAAATGGCAGAGTGAGAATATATTGAGGAAGTTGAGTTATGTTTGAGAAAAACTCACATTGGACTATGAGGGAGTCTAGAGTAGGTAGTGACTTTACATCCTATGATTGGTTAATCACCTATTCCTTGGATCCAACCCATCCATAACCTCTGTTTTGAAGACCATTACTCTAGATACTCAATTCAATCCAATAAATATTGACATATTATCAACATCCTTCCTAAAATATGGCATCTAGAACTAAGGACAAAATTCTAAATGTGATCTGGCTATAGTAGACAGGGGTATGCTGGTAAGTGCTTAACATTTAGCTCTCCAAAGAGGATGTCATACTTTTAAAAGTTTAACCTTTGTTAATTCTTTCTCCATTGTTTTCTTAAGTCTAAAAACCAATAAAACAATAAATTTGGTTTTGAGGTCTTAATGTTTACACTGAAAATTGGACAATAGACATTCTTGAGTAAGTATGAGTTGACTTCAGTATATCCCTTGGTGACTAGTCTATTACTAGACACATGTTCTCCTTGTCTCTATCTGTCTCTGTCTCTCTTTTTTTCCCTCTCTCTCTCTTTCCTTCCTCTCTTCCCTCTTTCTTCTCTCTTTCTTTCCCTCCACATAGATACATAGATATGGATTTCTAGTTTTATAGATAAAAGGAACTATTGTCAATGAAATGCTTCCAACCAATTAAAATCATACTTAACTAGGCAGTTAGGTAGCACAGTGGATAGAACATTGGGTTTAGAGTCAGGAAGACGAGTTCAAATGTGACCTCAGATACTTACTAGCTGTGTGACCCTGAGCAAGTAATTTCTGTTTGTTTCGTTTCTTCAAAATAAAATGTAAATAATAACATCATCTATTTCCCAGGAAAGGGTTTTGTGAAGAATGAATGAGGTAATACTTTAAGTATTAAGTCAGGAGGACCTGAGTTCAAATCTAGCCTCAGACACTTAACACTTCCTGGCTGTGTGACCCTGGGCAAGTCACTTAACCCCAATTGCCTCAGCAACAAAACCCAAAACAAAACAAACAAAAAACTTGCTTCTAGGTGCTTCATGTGAGTGTGCGCACTGAAAATCCCTATTTGGGAGTCCCATACATATAGAAATAATTGACATTTATATAATTTTAAAATTTGCAAGGCTTTTTTTAGTGGGAGATGCATTATTCCATTTGAACCTCATAATGGACTTTTTGGGATAGATATCACACTTGATAGCAAGGAAGCTGAGACTCAAAAACCTAAGTGATTGACCTTCAGTGACTTGGCTAAGATCATATGACTAGGAAGGGGAAAGAGGTAAAAACCAGGTTTCTTGGCATACCACTTTCTCTAGTTTGCTGTGGAGTTTCTTTCAGAAAATGAAACAAAGCAACAACAGCAATAACAATATTCCAAAGCATGACCCCAATTCAGGGTTAAGGAGTAATCTTCTCAATGGTCCATGCAGGGCATTTTTCTGGGAAGTCAGATATATACTTAAAGAACCTCCAGGATAAAGGAAATATGCTACAAGTGAGGGACAAGGAGAATAATAATGATGAAATCAACAATACATTTATATACACCTTAAGACTTCAGTTTATAAAGCAATAAGAATGCATTAAGTGCTTACTGTATGTGCCAACCTTATAATATATGAAGTATTAAAGATATAAAGAAAGCTAAAATCATAGTCACTACTCTCAAGGAACTCACATTTTAATGGGAGAGACAACATTTAACTAGGTAAAACAAATGTCTATTTATCTATCTGTTGTTCTATTGATCAATATACACACATATATAAACACACATGTATATATTATGTACAAACACATGCACACACATTATATATATTAGTCTATAGAAAGGTAGCAAGAAAGAGTATGAGTTCAGGGTCAGTGAGAGTCATCTACCGTTTTTTATTTTAGTTTTTAACTTTTTAGATTCTAAGTGTCATAGACCATGAAAATAGCTGAAATTACTTTTCCTTTGGTACATAATTTCTGTTTTGGAAATGTTTAAATGGTTGTGGAGATTGAAGGAAATGTCAAGTCTGTCATCTTGTTGCTTACATTATAGAGAGAGGAGAAAGAAAGGCAAAGAAAGAGAAGAGAAAAAAAGAGAGACAAACAGATGGAGACAGAGAGACAAAGAAAAATGATGGAGAGAAATTAAATAGAAGATAATTTGAAAAGGCAACTAGGTGGTAACATAGTGTATAGAGTGTCAGGCCTGGAGTCTAGAAGATTCATCTTCCTGAGTTTAAATCCAGCCTCAGACACTTACTACCTGTGTGAATCTGGGCAAGTCACTTCACCCTGTTTACCTCAGTTTCCTCATCTGTAAAATGAGCTGGAGAAGAAAATGGCAAACCACTCCTGTGTATGTGCAAAGAAAATCCCAGAAGGGATCACAAAGACTAGAGCATGACTAAAAACCAACACTCTCAAAGGAGAAGGGGTGGGATACCTAGAAAGACATCTTAATGAAGGGGGAATTTGAGCTAATTCTCAAAGAGATCCAGGAAAACAAAAGGCAAAGTTGAAGACCCAGAACATTCTTGGCATGGAGGGCATCCAGGGCAAAGACTCGAGATAGAATATTGTTATTTTCAAGAAATTGCAAGCAGATTATTGTAGTTGGATCATAGTGGAGAATCAAATATCATAATTCTGGAAAGATAGGAAGGGTACAAGTTATGAAGAGCTTAAAAAGATTGTTGAAGTAGATAATTCATAACTCTTTTATTCTTGGTTTATATCTGTGATTTTGTTAATGTAGGGAACTTTCTCTGTCTGTCTCTATCTGTCTGTGTCTCTGTCTCTTTGTGTGTCTCTGTTATCCATCCATGCACGCACATCAGTTACTCTTCTGAACCTTGAAATTTTAGGGAGTTGCTTGGGACACTGAGAGGTTGAATGTCTTAATTTTACAGCCTAGTTTTTCAGAATCTAGTTTTTTCTGATAGCCAGGTCTGATTTTTACTTGCTAAAATACTCCCCCTCCAATACAGGTCTAATTGTTCTCATTTTCCAGATAAGCAAGTAGGGCTTAAAGAGCTAACCTAAACTATCCAAGGACAGGGAGCTAGTAAGTATCAGAAGAATAATATTTTCCCCTATGATATTCTTAAATTTTTTTTTTGAAAAAGAGAGTCCACTAGCAGTGACCTGGGGTCATACTTTGAGGTGCCTGTGAATCACTCCTCCTAGGGTTTCTGATGAGGCTCTCCAGTGCCCACAATGTCTGACCCTAATACTGTTCAAAGAACAAGGTTTTCAAAGTCAAATAAATAAGTGTGATAAATATGGAATTTAGTGCAAAACACAAATCACACCTGAAGGTTAATCATTTTATTATAGAATATTTTTGGCTTTGAGCCCCACAAGTGTGTATGTGTGTGTGTGTGTGTGTGTGTGTGTATGTATGTGTGTGTGTGTGTGTGTGTGTGTGTGTGTGTGTGTGTGTGTAGAGTCTCACACAGACCCTTACTGGTAAAGAATGTTTAGCATGTTTGTGGAGTGAATAAATGAACAATATTTTTGTTGTTATTCTTCTTTATTAAATTTAATATTTTATTTTCCCCAATTACATTTAGAAACAACTTTAACATTTTTTCTTCCAAATTTTGAGTTTGAAATTCTCTCTCTTTCCTCCCCCTCTCATAGAAAAGGCAGTTTGACATAGGTTATATATCTATAGTCATATGTAATATATTAATGAATGATGTTTTTGAAAATATCCTGTAAAGCAACAGCTGGTTATGGATTTCCTATTTTCATTTTTGCCTGCTTGTAGCTTCTAATAATTAAAGGCTCTGGTTCAGTTCCATTTTCCCACTTCTTACTCCTTACCACCCCCTATCCCTCTCCCCAATAGCCACTTTGAGGCTCTTTATAGTTGGAGCCTCCCTCTCAATCATTCTTTAAGCTTTGCTGGTCTCCAGAAAGAAAGGTAAGAGTGCTATTAATTCTACAATGTCTCTGGCTGCAAAATTGAACATCCATTGCAAGAGAACTTCCAATGGCTTGCTAATTAATGGCGCCACTAATTGAATGACCTTGTTATCCAATTTGCAGCCCAGAGCTAGAGAGTAACTCCTGTGTTCTCTTCTTACAGTTGCTGGTTGTCCCTGGGAAAGGGAGCCATCTGGGCCTTTGTGGCCCCAGCTCTGTTCGTCATCATGGTACGTGATTTCCAACTGGGGGTACAGGAGAGCAATTTGTAAGATTTTTTGTAAGATTAAGATTCTCTGAAACCTCTCAATTTTGCATGACAGTCATTTCCAAATTTAAATCTCCCCTCAACCCCTTTTAACCCTTTTCATAACAGGGAAAAAAAGTTAAACAAAAACAACTGATGCTTGATGGGACTAATTAGTCTGAGTCGAGTCCAGCACTTGTGGTCTCCCTGCTCTGTATCAGGAGGAAGAAAATGTGTCTCATCATCTTTTTTTCCAAGTCAGAGAATGGTCGTGACATTTACTCACAGTCTACGTGATTTTTAGTGTTGTTTTCATTTACATTATTGCAGTCATTTTGGATAGATAGCCAACCAACCTAGAAGTTAAGATGCCCTGATACACATTAATTGTGTGATGTTGAGCAAGTGACTTCACTTTCCAGTGCCTCCTTCAGCTCTCTAATTCTATGGATTACCTGTGAGTTACTGATTTGTACCGGTAGAAAAGGTTCCATATCAGGAATTCTTTGTGAGGCAATTGGATGTTGCAGTGGAGAGAGGACTAGGTCTGGAATCAGGAAGACCTGAGTTCAAATCTGGCCAATCAATTTATGAAGCACCTACTATGTGCTAAGTGCTTGGGATATGAAGGAAAAAATACTGTCTTTAAAGGTCTTGTATCTTCATGGGGGAGATGGGAAATATATACATAGATGTGTGCAAGATAATTCAGAATTAGGTAGAAAATGGGTATAATCTTAGAATAGAAGATACAAGCAGGGGAGAAAGAGGAGGGGAGAATAGGGTGGAGGGATAGCAGGTACAAACCAGGAAAAGGCCTCTGGCAGCTGAACTGAGGCTTGAAGGAATTTACAGATTCTGAGAGCACTCTGCTTGGCACTGGACAAATACAAGACTTAAACAAGATCCGGTACTGAGCACAAGCGTGGAGGCTGGAAATGCTAAGTGAATGTCCAGTTTGGCTTTGATACAGAATGCATAACTGTGGTCAGTGAGAAAATGAACCATAAATATTCATTAAATGAAATTGAACTGGGACAGTATAGATCAAGGAATACATCTGAACTGATTCTAAAAGTCAATCTCAATCTCTCTCTATCTCTATCTCTGTTTCTGCCTGTCTGTTTCTATCTGCTTCCTTTCTCTGTCTCTTTCTCTGTTTCTCTCATTCTCTCTCTCTCTCTCTCTCTCTCTCTTTCTTTCTCTCTCATTCTCTTTTTTCTGTTTCCCTCTCTCTCTCCTTCTTCCTTTCCCTCTCCTTCCCCTTCTTCTCCCTCTTCTTCTCCCTCTCCCTCTCCCTCTCCCTCTCCTTCTCCCTCTTCCCCCTTGTCTCCCTCCCTCCCTTCTCCCCTCTCCCTTTCTCCCTCCCTCTATCTCTCTCTCCAACTCTGTTTCTCTCTTTCTCTTTCTCCTTTTCTTAATACAGTGTCAATTTATTTCTCTGTCTCACTTTATTTTTCTTCCTTTTCCCCAGACCTGCTGGGAGTTGAGCCTAGGTGGTAAAACCCTATCTAGATATTCCCCATAACTTTTTTATCTTTCTCTAATGTGGCTGTTGCATGAGCCTGGTGAGTTTTTGAGCACTTTCTTCTTTTTAAGTACCTCAAGTCTCCAAAGCCAAGTATCAAGTGCTTCCTTCCAGACCCCCTGTGCCCAAAACCCTCTGTCCCAGCCAGCGCTAACATTTAGAAGCTAGGATTAGAGAACATGAAAAGACTTCCCTGACATATCACATGCTGCTTGCTCAGCAAATGCATTAATACCAACTCTTTGATATACCATGGGTGGGTCAAGACCCCAGAAGGATGTTTATAGCCCAGACTAAGGACTAATTGGACTGCCAGTGAATATGCCCTTTGACAAACAACCTTCCAACTGGATTAAGACACTCTAACTGGCCAGAACCCCTATTCTGCCATTGATTAAGATGACACTTACCAAAAATGCTTCTATCTTTAATTTTCAAACTCTAATGCCTCCTACAGAAAAGAATCTCCATATTTAAGCTGTACATTACCAGCTGTCTATGATCATGACCATAAATAATTCTTGTAGTACTGATACTAAATCAAACTTTTGAATTTCACCAAATTAAAGCAAAGCTGAGATCTGTAAAAAAAATTAATGTCATCTTAGAGCCAGATATATTTCAGAAAATCAAGGAATAAGATAAAAACCTGCATCTCTAAAATATGTATTCCTTTTTTTCTCTATCTCCAAATTTACTCCCCAAATATTAATTTGGAAGCTAATCTGCCTTTTGTTCAGAGTTGGGTGCCACTGACTATGGAACAGACTTATGCAGTTTAATTAGAAATTAAAGCAGAACAGAAGATGTTTAAACACTTGATTTAGCCTTTCTTAATTAAAATGCTATACAAATGCTCCTGCAGCCATGGGTAGGTACAGCCAGGATCCTCTTTGGCTTTCCAGGGAAGAAAGAAAAAAATATTCTAGGTTCATTTTTTTGTCTTTACATCCCCAGTATCTAATTAATATTAGGATTTGCACATACTAGGTCTGTTGAGCAGCTAGGTGATATGGTGGATAGAGCCGTGTACTTGGAGCCAAAAAGACTCATCTTCCTGAATTCAAGTATGGCCTCAGACACTTCCTAGCTGTGTGACCCTGGACAAAATCACTTTACCCTGTTTGCCTCAGTTTCCTCATTTGTAAAATGAACTAGGAAAGGAAGTGACAAACCCTCCAGTATCTTTGCCAAGAAAACCCCTAATAGGATCACAAAGAACCAGAAAAATGCCTGGACAACAACAAATGATTTATGTATATGTATACATATGCACATATACACATATGCTGATTTTTTTTCAGTATTTGAACCTAAAAAAATCCTATGCTCTGGGATCTGAGAAGTACACAATTTTTCTCACTTTGGATCTGTTTTCTAGGCTTGGGTGTCCCTTACAATTGGGCGTATTTTTTGGCTAAAATCATCTGATTTCTCTAAAAGAAAATATAAATTTTATATCTTATTTGCAATAATATGAAATTGAGTTCTCACCATTACTTTGTAGCCTACTGTTAGAGAACAGGGCATTCTGGTCTAATCAATTGGATGATTCTAGGAGTTACTAAGGATTACCAGGAACAACTCTTTAAGGCATTCTTGTTCCTTAAGGCATTCATTTTCTTCATGTCTTTGCTACTTGATTTTTTAATCAATTGTATGAAAAAATAGCTAAAGTTATAGATTTTCAGATTTCAAAAAAACTTTAAAAGCGTTTTGAAACAAGGTAGCTTGCTGGTGGTCCTAGAGGCAGCTAGATGGCATATGGCTAGAGTGTCATTTAGAGCTAACAAAATCAAAGTTGGAATCTGACTCAGATATTGGTTATGTGATCCTGGAAAGACTCAAATTCTCTCACTCTCAGATTCTCATCTGTAAAATAAAGAATATATCAATATCTCTTTGTGAGAATCAATTATTATTGCTTTTCATACATATTGTTATAAGTAATAGAATGTTTCTAAACTATCTTTGTCATGGAACCGACAGATCCCAGGAAATCTATTTCTAGAAAGACCAGATAAAAGTATCTTGGGAGAGATTTTGCCCTGAATATAAGAAATCAAGTGTATTTTAATGCCAAAAAGTCATCACATATACTAACAGGTTTTAACGCATGCAAAATTTCACATTTTCTATTGTAGATGAAGTGAAATTATCATTGGAATTGTCTCCCTTCACACTGTGTGGAATCCTGGGGAGTTATAGAAGGTGGTTTGGGATGGTGAAGACTTTAAGAGCTTGACTTATAAACATCATTTGAATTATATAAAATATGGACTTTTCTATGGTTCTTTAAGATTTCAAATTAACCGGTCAATCAATAATCATTTACTAAGGGCTTACTATGTGTCAGGCAAAGTACTAAGTTCTGGGGACCAAAGGAAAATAAAATTAGTAAAATAGCCCCTGCCCTCAAGGAACTTACATTCTTTTCATGAATATTTCTTTTTTAAAATAGTATTTTATTTTTTAAAATACATGCAAAGGCAGTTTTCAATATTCACCTTGGCAAAACCTTGTGTTCCAAAATTTTCTGTTTCTTTCTTCACTCCCCAAGACAATAAGCAATTTGATATTGGTTAGACATGTGTAATTCTTCTGTACATATTTCCATATTTGTCATGCTGCACAAGAAAAATCAGATCAAAAGGGACAAAACCATGAGAAAAAACAAGTAAACAAACAAGAAAAGGTGAAAATACTGTGCTTTGATCCACATTCAGTCTTCATAGTTCTCTCTCTGGATGTAGATGGTTCTTTCCATCACAAATCTATTGGAATTGTTTTGAATCACCTCATTTTTGATAAGAGCTAAGTCCATCACAGTTGATCATCACATAATCTTGTTATTGCTGTGTAAAATATTCTTTTGGCTCTGCTCATTTCACTCAGTATCAGATCATGAGTGTCTTTCCAGGCTTTTTGGAAATTAGCTTGTTTATCATTTCTTATAGTAAAATAATATTTCATTATATTGATATATCATAACTTATTCAACCAATCCCCAACTGATGGGCATCCACTCAATTTCCTTGCACAAAAAGGGATACTACAAATATTTGTGTACATGTGGCCCCTTTCCTCTCTTTTATGATCTTTTTGGGATACAGATCTAATAGAGACAATGTTGTATCAAAGAATATGCAGTTTGATAGTCCTTTGGGCATAGTACCAAATTGTTCTCCAGAGTGGTTGAATCATTTCACAACTCTACCAATAATGCATTAGTGAAGGAGCTTACATTCTAAGGAGAAACAATGAACATATGTAAATAAACACGAATATAAGAAGATTGGCTATGTGGTATAAGGGACTTCTGTTGAGAAAACTACTAAGACAGAAAACTGCTCAGTATTTTTTTCAGAGTCCCTTAGATTGTAAAGTCTTTGAGACAAGGACTGAGACTGTTTTTTTTTTTTAATTACTTGTACTCCTAGCACTTTGCACAGTACATGACACATAGTAAGCATAATTAATAAATGTTTATTGGATTAGAACCTATATGATAGTATTATTGCCATTTTATAGATGAAACAGAAATTTAGAGAAGTTCAATAAGCTTCTCAGTATCATACAACTAATGTGTCAGGGACAGAATTGAAACCCCAGTCTTCCTAACTTCATGTTTAACTCTGTTTCTCCTATTATTGTTGAACCCAGAGAAAAAAAGATTAAGAGGGAACATGAGAGTAACCTTAAAATATTTTAAGCATTGATCTTATGGAAGAGGCATTAGACACATTTTGCTTGGCTCTAAAAAGTAGACCTGGAAGCAAACACTGAGATTTTGGGATATTGTGAACCTAGCATAGAATTGAAGCTGTGACTATGGATGATCTAACAATGGAAGTGTGGACAAAGAAGTTCTGAAGATTAGGGATGGAGCCAGACCTGCTCTGGGAAAACTAATATTTGTCTGTAGACTCTTTCTGAAGGCCATGTGATCATCAGGGAACCCCCTAGAAGCAGGGTGGACATGGCAAGTGTCAGGAGATGATTCATAAGGAGCATTTATGGTCACCAGATGTGTCCATGGCATAGTGAAGAGTGGTTTTCCATAACCCCCTGCTTGATGTTTACAAGTGGAAAGAATGGTTCATTTGGGGAAAGAAATTTTTTCTCCTAGAAAAATTGTGTCTGACTCTTGGACTGCAAATTTTGGGGCTTGGAGCTCCTCAAAAGGAGCATGCACCATCTCAGCCCCAGGATTAATGTATTTGACATTGATATGTTGCTTTCACTTTTTGTAAAGTACATACTTGCTGCTCATTACATTTTAGTTGTTTTTTCTCCCAACCCCACTCCCTCAACAAAGCAGTGAGGTAGGGTTTGCATTTATTATTCTCCTCATCTTACACATGAGAAAACAGGTTCAGAGAGATTGGACTTGTTCAGCAAGGCAGAGTAGAATTTTGGAGAAATTGTGGCTCTGGAGTCAGAGAATGTGGGTCCTCTATGACCTTGGTGAAGCTATATTATTACCTTGGATCTGGGTTTCTTCATCTGTAAAATAAAGGGATTGGACAAGATGGTAGCTGGAATCTCTTCCTGGTCACCTCCATGCTTTGCAATCTGCATTTGGAATATCATCTCCACCTCCTTCTCACTGGAAAATTAGACTCTTCCTGCCTTTCCTGCACCTAATTGGTAGGTAGTTTTGGCCTTATTTTGAGATGATCAGGATTGCCACAAAATTTCCTTACATTTTTATTCCATGATACTACTTTCCTTCTGTTTTCTAGGTCATCTTTGTTAGAATATAAACGAGAACAGGGATAAATTTGCTTGCTTTTATTTATATCTCCAGTGCTTTGGTTGGTATTTCTAGTGTTTGAATTAATTAGTGCTTAATAAATGCTTATCTTTTTACATAATACAAAGGTTCAGAATTGGGATTTGATCCCAGGACTTTCTGACTACAAGTCAGCTCCCTATCTGCTATTCCTTATTGCTTCAAGATAGGAAAAAATACCCCCTCTACCATTTTTTTTCTGGCCATAAAGATATAATGTCAATTAAGTCACTTCTGATGCATCTGCCTTCCCAAACAGAGTAGGGAATTCTGAATGGCACTGATAGAGCTCACATCTATTTTGTTCATGTCCTCTGATATTCCCCATAGTTCCCAAAGACTGCAAATCCCTCTTTTAAGCAGGCTATTTCAAGGGCAGAGGAATGGATGGGAAAGGATTTTGTTCTTTATGCTCCCCATCCATTGCATGACTAAACAGCTCTGAGCCCATCCTCTGCTTGAGCTCACAACCACTGGCAATGACTCCATGGGTAACACTTTGTCCTGGAGCTTTTTTCATCCAGGGCAGTTACTGCATGTCTCCCATTGGGATGCTCTGGGAATCATTTGCAATCACTTTACTAACCCAACCTTTTAAAGGATTACAAAGGATTGGATAAAATGTGTCTTTTACTCTCTTTCTTCCTTTGGGGACCTTGAATAATTATTCACCTCACCAGCTCCAGCTTCAGAAATTTTCCATAAGAAGAACTAGCCGGCTTCAATAATTTAACTTGGCTGTCCAACACACTAAGGGGTTGGGGGGAATTAAAAGAGAAAAAAAAAAGACAAATGGCAAAATTGGGAAATAATCCAATTTTTTAAAGGCAACACTGCTGATTCAGCCTCTGCTGTTTGACTGCTGACTTGAGTGCTATTAGATTCTAGGTTGAGAACAAACCCACCTTCTGCCAAGGAGGTAATTTGAATTTTCTTCTTCCTCTGATTTTGGTCTGTGGTACTGGCAGGACCAGTCTCTTTAAGTAGGTACTAACTTATGATAGTCTTTGGTGAAAAGTTCTTCTACCCAAAAGCTCTTTCTCTAATGTCACAGTGGTTGAAATTCTACTATTAGAGCTTTGTTGTCCTATCTTTCAATGGGAAGGAGTCCCTGAAAGAAGAAATGGGGTAACAGAGCAAAATGAAAATGGATCATAATATATTAGATTTAAGATGGCTGAAATGTACTTTAGAGGTCAGAGAGTATCCTCTTCATTTTCATAGATAAAGAATTAAGACCCCCAATTATGAAGTGATTTGGCTAAATATAGGTAGTTGGCAAGATTAAAATTAGGTCTTTGGCTCTATGTCCTATGTTCTATTAGAAAGAGTTAGAGCTTGTAAAACAAAAACTGTTGACATTTACATTTTTGATCAGTCAGCATGTGATTAAATACAGGTAGGACCTGAGGCAATCTGGGATAATTTGGTCAGGGGCCTGGCCAGTAGTGTGCTGGGAAATATTTAGCATCAAGCATTCTAGACCAAAAAAATGTACACAGAATACCTTTTAAAATTTGATTTTCATTATTAACATTTTCTCCATTACTTTAATCTAAACAATGAACCAACCAATGCCAAGCTCTGATTTGTGCCATTTGTTCATTTCCAGAGTGTAAATGCTCACATTGAAAATTTAACAATTGGCTATTGAGTCATTTCCAGGTGACTCACATATTGTTAATTGAGGTATTGATCTAGACCCCTTCCCAGCCCATTTCCCTATTCACATTTCCACCTGCATTTTCAGAGACAATAAAATAAAATCTTTTCCCTTATGATATATAATCTGGTGCGATGAACATAGTAGGCAGAATGTAAAAATGAAATTAGTCTATAGAGGCAAGAAGATAAATCATCTTCACATGTTTTGGTTTGTCAACTCGGTCAAAACAAAAGGTACCTTGCACATGTGACCTTATAATTTGGAAAACTGGACAATTGGCTGTTTCTAGTCACTTTGAGCTGCAACCTCAAACTGGAGTTCCCAAATTGGAGCTCCCAAAACACTCCTGGGAGGGAAATTGAGTGGGACCATCTAAGTGTCTTATTTATCTTCCTTTTCTTCAACTTGTTAATGTCTTTTGGTGCAGAAGATAGAGTATTGGGTCTGAAGTCAGGAGTTTAGATCCAACCTCAGATACTTACTAGCTGTGTGACCCTGGCCAAATCACTTCACCCTGTTTGCCTCAGTTTCTGTATCTGTAAAAATGAACTGGAGAAGAAAATAGCAAACTATTCCAGTATCCTTTCCAAGAAAACCCCAAATGATGCCAGAAAGAGTCAGACATGAGTGATACAGCAGAACAACATCTTAAAATATGTGGAAATAAAAATAATTATTCCTTTCCACCATGTGTGAGGGTGATTTCTCTCCTGAAATGTCCCTATAAGCCAAAAATCTCTAAAATAAAAAAAAAGCTCTCTTATTTTACCACAGATATTCCAGAAAGAGATAGCAAAGAGATCCATCAGGACTTTGGCCTGTCATCAGCCATCTGTCGTCTTGTTTTTTTTTTTTTTTTTTTTTTTGCCATGTGTAAAGTAAGATTAAGGAGAGGCATAAACATCTGTATTTCCTTTGTAATGGGAAACAGTAGAGACAGACACCAGATTGCTGGAGGATTGATCAAACTAAGGAGGATTGCTGACGCACAGATCATACTGATTTTCCCCTCCAGAGTACTACCTGGCTACAGGGTTTACACCAAGTTGAATTTTATTAAATATAAGTCCTACAATCTATAAGTCTGATCCTTCTGTTACTCTTGTTCAGTCCTGTTCAGCTCTTTGTGATCCCATCTGAAAATTTCTTATCAAAGATACTGGAGTGATTTGTCATTTCCTCCTCTTCCTTGAAGCCCTCAGCTCCCAACAAAGCTCAGCTCACTTGCCACCTCCTCCAGGAGCCCATTCCTTATTTCCAGTTATTATTATTCTCTCCCTCTCTGAAATCACCCTATATTTTCTTTGCATTTATGCTACATTCACTTCTTTACATTCAAGTTGTTTTCTTGGTAGAGTGTAAGCTCTTTGAAGACAAGAGCCATTTTAATTTCATCTTTCTATCACCTGTGCTTAATATAGTTCTGTAGTAGAATAGGTACTAAATAAATGCTCAATGAATTGAATTATAACATAATTATATAATTATTTTATAATTATACATACTTATAATATAATTTGTAACCAAAGCAAGAAAATGACATTGTAGCTAAATTGGATACTTCCTAACTTACACCCATTAGTCCCTGTTCTGCCCTCTGGGATCAAGCAGAAGTACCAAAGGAGAAGCAGTCAGGTATCAGTTATTACCTTTAAGGCAAGAACTGGACAAAATGGATATACAAGCTAACATTTATCTTAAGATTTGATAAGCTCATCTGATATTGAACCCGTGAAATTCATGATTGATATTCTGTTTCTACTAAGGAACATCCTTAGTTTCTATTGGGCAACCTATACATTGGAATAGAAAAGTGGGCATAACCTAAAATACCATTTGTCCAATTTTTTAGCCTTTCTGTTTGTTTCTCTTATGACTTTTTTGATGTAGAGGAGATGCAAAGATATTTTTTATTCCACTATTCTCTATCGGGTAAGGGTGGGGAGAAAATGAAGAATGAATAATATATTAGGCCCTTAATAAATGCCTTTTGATAGTTTGATTGAATTTCCTTTTTTTTTTTTCAAATCAAGAAACTCAGTTTCTTGATGTAATGTGAATTTTCTAAGATCATGTAGGTTATTCTGAGAAGTAGCACAATATGGTACAGTGATATAAAACTCAAATGACAATAATCCTTGTGGGCAGCATCTTGACTTAAAAACTACAAATGAATATTATTAATATTTATTTTAATTTATTTTGTTAAACATTTCTTAATTACATCTTAATACAGTGATGATACACTCAGTGAAGTTGACACTTCTGTTGTAGTAGACGTCGCACTGGATTTGGAATGAGGAAAAAAAAATATGGGTCTGATTTCTGCACTAGGTGTTTAGCCTGCCCACAAGCAAGCTAATTTACCTATATGAGCCTGAAGTGTCTCACCTGTAAAATGAGGAAAATAACACCTTCCTAAGTAGGTTTTTTTGTGTGACTTCAATGAGATAGTATACATGCAGAGTCCTATATAAATGTCAGCCGTTATGTAGCAGAATTGGGAATTGCATCCATGACCTCTGAGATCTTTCCCTATTTAAAAAGATAAAACAATGTTTCTCTTTAGCTTATTGCCCAACTTTTCCATAGGTATTATTTTAAAATCATCTTTTCTCTTTCTTTTTATTCTGAACAGCATCTTTCTCCCCTCCCCATTCCCTACTCTTAACCATTCCCATTCAGGATTAATAGTCCCAAACATCCATTTGTTCAACAAACAGGTCATTATCTTGTGAGGGCCAATAAAGTAGAGAGCTATGGAGGTTCTGTTCTGGAGCTGGTTGCTGCTGGAATTTAGCCATGATTCCAAAAAAAAAAAGATGAGAGGATCACATATAAGCACTTATAGTCACTTTTCATTTGCAATGAACAGGAATAGGAGAAAGTCTTACTGTAAGTTATTTGCAAGAAAAACAATAGGAACTGTAAACTCACAGATTATCCCGTCATATTTCTCTGATACCTACCCAACAATTAATAAAAAATAATTTTTGCTCAGGATAAATAGCATAAAGTTCTGTGAATCAAATTGGGATAGGAGGAGGAAGAGAGTAATCAGAGAAAGAAAAATATTCCCATTCCAGGCTATTTCTTAGCTTTTTACTTTAATTGTTCTAGTTAACTCACTTTAATTATTCTTGCTAACTCAGTGTTAAGTAATTTCTGTTGTTTCTATGCTGCTGGTCTGCAAATTCAGTCAATGCTCTTTAAATTCAGGCCTTGATGCAAGACCCTACTTACTTTAATTAGAACTGTTTTTGGGAGGACCCTCCACGGCCATACTGATTAACTCATATCTGAAGAATTCCATATAGTAGTGTTAGTAGTAGCAGCAGCAACAGTAGTAGTAGTAGTAGTAGTAGTAGTAGTAGTAGTAGTAGTAGTAG
>JAJPUD010000378.1:94656-205143 GCA_023553655.1 Myrmecobius fasciatus | reverse complement strand
TACTACTACTACTACTACTACTACTACTACTACTACTACTACTACTATTAATATTAATAATCTTCATTACCTTGTGAAATTCATTTATCAGCTCTAGACTTTGGTTTACTCATTGGAACATGGAAGGTAGACCAGATGGCCCTAAGGTTTTGTCTAATTTAAAGTCTATTTTCTTGTTACCTTTATTTCCACTCCTCACTTCCACATGTGGAAATGGGGAAACTGAAGATGCAACATCTGGATATCTGTACTCTGACCCTGGTCTCTGGTCTGGTGACCTCATCTCTGACCTTGGCTTCAAATGTCCTGGGTTTGTGGTCAGGAGAGACTGGAAGTCCTGCCAAGGATAGCTTCTCACCTACTCTGTGTCAGACCCCATCACATGAAGGCTAGATGACCATGGTGTTTTTTGGAACCCTCTCCAGTAATATTTCATCAGGAGCAGCTTTGTCCCTTGAAATATCAGTGTTTCATTGAGGTCAGCTTTCACTCAGCATTTTCATGGGATCATTTTTGTCCCTAATATTAGCCTGCTGATTATAAAGAATTAATCTTCTTCCTTTGTTACTAGTGATGTAAAAGGATACTTGCTGGCCTTATACCACCAGACAGCATCATAATAAGTTTATACCATCAATCTGTTGAGAAACACCATAGAATTATAACTGAAGAGATGGCCTCGGAGAATTCAAGTCCTGTCTCTGGCCTATACCCTTATGTGGTTCTGGGGCAACCAATTTAGCTCCCCAGAGTAACATTATAAGTTTCTGAAAAGGTGCCAATCTACTTTGACAGAGGGATTTTTCACACAGAGAGTTCCCTATATCCCAGCTTCTTAAACTGTGGATTCTTTATGGGGTTTCATAACTGAATATGGGAGTCATGAAATTATGATTTATTTTCAGTAAATATTGGATTTATATATCTATTTTATATACCTTTATACTTGGGGTCATGTGAAATTTTCTTAGACTAAAAGTGTTTGTGAGTAAGAAAAGTTTAAGAAATCCTACTTATTATCAATAAAATAAAAAAAATCCAGTTTCTTCTAACCCCCTCACAAAAAAAAACCCCAAAAAAACAAACATACACACACACACACAAGCCATCAATAATTAGAAAAAATAGGCCATTAAAACAAGGCTATTTTTTTGATCCCGTACTCCAGGGTCACACTGACCTTTTCTTTGCTCCCTATTCTCAAAAGGGAATCTCATCTTTCTTTTGAAACATTCTATGACAAATCTAATCTTGTTCAGTTGAGAAAAGGAGCTGGTGTAAAACTCTGCCTTCCCACCCCTGAGAAATCAACCTGTAAAATAGGATAAAGCACAAAAGAGACATAAGAAGTTTTTCTTTGATTGATCCACCTATTAAGATCCATGTTTACCGCAGACTCTTTCTCATAAATATCTCTAACAATCT
Source organism: Myrmecobius fasciatus (assembly GCA_023553655.1). Classification (NCBI taxonomy): domain Eukaryota; kingdom Metazoa; phylum Chordata; class Mammalia; order Dasyuromorphia; family Myrmecobiidae; genus Myrmecobius; species Myrmecobius fasciatus. The sequence continues at coordinate 203,718 of JAJPUD010000378.1, read as the reverse complement.
TCTCCTTCTTCATTTCCATTACCTCAGCCCTAGTCTAGACCCTTACTGCTGCCTGCTGAGGCTACTTGCAAAAGCATCCTACATTTTCTTTCCTACCTTCCAATCTGTTCTCTCCTTCATACTACAGTATAATCTTACCGTATACAGATATCACCATGTTTCTCCTCTGCTCAAGAATTATCAATGGCTCCCAATTACCTGGCTAATATAATTCCAACTCCTTGGACATTTAAGTCCCTTCACAATCTGGCACTGCCCTTTTGTCTCACTATTTACCTTCACATGGGCTAAATACCAGGCAAATGCCCTAGCACTTCTGCACCTTAGAATTTGTATATATTGTTCTCTGTGCCTATAAAATTCTATGCAGTAGATAGAGCACTATGCCTGAAGTCAGAAAGACCCGAGTTCAAATCCAATCTCAGACCCTTACTTGTTGTGTGACCTTGTGCAAGTCACTTCACCCTGTTTGCCTCAGTTTCCTCATCTGTAAAATGAACTGGAGAGGAAAATGCAAACCACTCTGGTACCTTTGCCATCAAAGTCCCAAATGGATTCATGAAGACTCAGACACAACTAAAGATGACCAAACAAGAGTTAAGTTCCTTCTGTGTTCTGAACATAGGGACTAGGACTGGGGACTGGGAAATACATGATTTTAGATTAAGACATGGTCCCTGTTGTTATCATCTCCTAAGGAAATGAAACATGTACAGAGATAACTGGCTATTTGTAAATGTCAAAAGAATCATAGAGAGCATAGGAAATCCTTCCACCAGTATAAATTGCAACCCATCTATTACTTAACAGGTAAATCCTACGGAATTGCTATATGTACAGAGAGGTTAAGTGATTTGCCCAGAGTTTCATAGTTCAATAAATACCTAAGGCAAGAATGGAATCCAAATCTTCTTGCCTCTAAACCCAACATTCTCTTTTCTCTCATGCTGACCATGCTCTCTTACACAGATAACTATAATACACAGTAATATAAATGTTTTAAGGAGACACCATCCCAACTCAAGGGCAAATTCCTCCCTGAAGCCTCCCTGGCTCTCTCCAGTTAATAAGAACATTCTCCTTCAGTCCCCATAATTTTAGCTTTTGTTTTACTCTTGATACACTTATGTAAAATTATGTTGGGACTCTAAGGCTCTTTTCAGTTCTAAATCTATGATCATATGATCTATTTCTTAATTTGTAAAATGGGTTGATGATATCTGTAACAACCTCAGAGGGTTGCTGTAAGGGTCACAGGAAATAATAATTATAATTAAAATAATAACCTAATAATCCACCTAGCATATTAATATCCTTGCAGAAATGTGTGATTAAGAAGCAAACATGGTACTCTGACCATGGCTGAAGAGAATGATGTTCTCAACTGTTTGGTATTTCTTATGATATTTCTCTCCAAGTTTTTTGATTATAATTTTCACAATAATGTCAGGGTACAGTCAATAATCTGCCTGTAATCTAGCACTTTTTTCTTTTGTTCTTCAAGTTCCATGATTTCAAGTGCAGATTTCTTCTTCTTCTATGGTACAGGTACCAAATATCCCTATTTTGGGGATGCTCAAGCCATCTTCTTGCTCCCAGGTAAAGAAATGATCTACCAATGATATAGTGATTATTTCAATGTCAAAGAATCAGATATTTAAAGCTCAAGGAGACCTTAGAAGTCATCTAATCAAACCCTTGCATTTTCTAAATGCCAGGAGAGTCGAAGGGACTTCTACCAAGTTACACAGCTAGTCAATGGCAGAACCAGTTTCCAAACTCAAATCCCATGACTTTAAATCTGGATTTTAAATTTTGTTAGTACAGATCTACCTGGATATTCCCTTGGTTTTAGGCAAAATTAGAAAAACAGAGGTGAGGTGGAGGAGCAATAAAGATTTTTGTCTTCTCTCTGCACAACAGTGGCTATAAAGAATAGGCATTAAAATGGCAAAATGATGATAATTAGCGAGTCAGAGGAGGTCTGCTTGCCTTAAAACTAATTAAATGATTGGTTCATTGGGTGGGACAGAATAGACATGTTGTTTAGTGCACATTTTACTAGACACAAGGGGGAAAAATCCTTGACTAGGTTTGTAAGCATATGGACTTGAAACATGGGCAGAGAAAGTAATAAAAGATTAGCATTGAAGGCGTCCAAGGGAGTTATTGATACTGGGACTATTATTAGTTTGTGTAAGCCAGAAGCTCTAATATTAATCAAGCACAGAGCCCTACTAACCAAATCCCCCTTCACTCTGGAAATGTAAATGTCTGTTTATTTATGCTTCTTGCAGAAGGGAGTGTGACCTAATTTTAAATAGTAGGACTCCAGTGCCTAATTCCTCTCCATATAATTATCCTTCACCTTCAGTAATGGGCATGATGGAGAAAAGTCAAAGTTCAACTGGTTTCTTTCCTCTCTTAAAATCACAGAATTGTAGATTTCAAGTTGAAAGAGACCTTGGAACCCATCAAATCTGACCTTCTCTTTGTAAAAATAGATGGGGAAACAGACCCAGGAAAGTGGGGTGAGTTAGTACCACAGGTTAGAACTAGAAGCGACTTCAGAGACTGGATCCAACTTCTTCCTTGTAAAGGTAATATTAGCTAACATTTATTTATAGGGTGCCTACTATGTACCAGACACTGCTTCAATCACTTTACAATGATGATGATTATTATTTTTTGATCTCCACAACAACCCTGAGAGGTGGGTGCTATTATTATTATTGTAGATGAGAAAAATGAAGTAAATATATGTTTACAACTGCCTTTCCCAGTGCCACATAGTTTATTGCTGTTTGGAGATGGATTTGCACCCAGCCCCCCACGCTATTTACTTTGCCACTCATCTCTAGATGAGGAATCTGCTCCAGAGGGAGGTTGAATTAATTCTTCTAAGTTATACACGTAGCTCTTAAACTTACAATCTAGTAGACTGGAGATTTCCTAAGGTCAAGAAATATGTGTTTTTCTTTGTATCTCTAACACTTACCAGTCTAGTAACTACTTACTAAACTATCAGGTCAATCCAACAAACATTTATTAAGCATGGCTTGTGTATAAGGCTCTGTGCTGGGAACTGGGAATATAAACATACATACACAAAAAATGAAAACTGGACTCTTTGTTTGAAAAACAAAGCCTTCAAGTTGCTTCAAGCACATTGGGAGATTCAACATTTGAGCAACATGACAGAGAATAGAGCGCCAGCCCTAAAGTCAGGAAAACCTAAGCTTGAGTTTTGCCTCAGATCTGAATGAACTGTGTGATATTGGACAAATAACTGCATCTATCTGTGCCTCAATTTTCTCATCTGTGAAATGAGGGGGCTGGATTAAGTGGTTTCCAAACTTCTTATTAATTCAAAATTTATTATCCTATATTCCATGATGATGAAGTAGATAACATTGCAATCTGAGGAGAAAGAGAGAGAGAGAGAGAGAGAAAGAGAGAGAGAGAGAGAGAGAGAGAGAGAGAGAGAGAGAGAGAGAGAAGGAGGGGGAAGGAGAGACAGATGAGAGATAGAGACATAAGAAAGATAAAAATAAATGGAGTTGAGATAGATAGAGGTAGATGGATAGATAGTGATATAAAAACAAGATGATTGCTATTCTTTTTTAAAATTTTCAATAGTATTTTAATTTTCTCCCCCTCTCTTTTACCTCCCCATTCCCAAGGCAGCAAGTAATCTCAAAAAGTTAAATGTATGGAATTTTTTTAATTAAAGCTTTTTATTTGCAAAACATATGCATGAGTAATTTTTCATCATTGATCCTTGCAAAGCTTTCTGTTACAGTTTTTTCCCTCCTATCTCCACCCCCTCCCCTTGATGACAGGAAGTCTAATACATGTTAACTATGTAAAAATATAGGATAAATCCAATATATGCATACATATTTATACAGCTATCTTGCTGTACAAAAAAAAATTGGATCTACAAGAAAAAAAAATCTGAAAAGGGAAACATAATGCAAGCAAACATCAATCGAGAGCATGAAAATGTTATGTTGTAGTCCACATTCAGATCCCTCTCTCTGGGTGTATATGGCTTTCTTCATCACTGAACAAGTGGAACTGGTTTGAAACATCTCATTGTTGAAGAGAGCCATGTCCATCAGAGTTGATTATCGTATAGTCTTGCTGTTGCCGTGTATAATGATCTCCTGGTTCTGCTCATTTCACTCAGCATCAGTTCATGCAAGTCTCTCCAGACCTGTCTGAAATCATCCTGCTGGTCATTTCTTATAGAACAATAATATTCCATAACATTCATATACCATAATTTATTCAGCCACTCTCCAATTGATGGGCATCCATTCAGTTTCCAGTTTCTAGCCACTACAAAAAGGGCTGCCACAAACATTTTTGCACATGTGGGTCCCTTTTGTATGGAATCTTTTAAAACATATTTTCCTATTTTTCATGTTGTACAAAAAATCAGATCAAAAAGGAGAAAACCACAAAAGATAAATAAACAAAAAGGTGAAAATAGTATGCTTAAATCCACATTTGATTTCCATAGTTCTCTCTCTGGATGTGGATCACAATTTCCATCCCAAGTCTGTTGGAGTTGTTTTGAATCACCATAGTGCTGAGAAGAGCCAGATCCATCACAGTTGATCAAGGATGATTGATATTTTTAAGGAGCTTATATAGTAACAGAGGAAGACAAAATATAAAGGGGGATTGTGGGAGGGGGACACCTGAAGGGGAGAACACAACTGCTATGAAGATGAAACAGTCCAGAGAGTGTGTTTAACTAGTAATGAAATGAGCAATGTGACTGGGGCTCCTTACAAAATGATGGGCAGGAACTTATCAATATATTAGTAGACCTCAGGATGAAGTCATACCTAGATGGGCAAGAGAGTTGGTGGCGAGATGAAACAATCTGGAAAGTAAGTTAAGCTCACAGTAAAGTAGGAGAGGATTTATTATGTTTTCCTATGTCGTTTTTAAAATGAATCCGATGAAAGGTTTAAGCAATCATTCTGCCAATCCAAATGGCCCATTTCATCCCATTATTCTTTAATTCAGAAGCAGAGAGCTTAAGACCTTTGAAGAACCTTGTGTCAATTAAAGCAGAGCTATAACTACATTTTGGGAGCATTTGAGGTTATTGTCTCATATATGGATACCAGGGGACAAGCTAGAAGCCTCCCCTCCCATTCTCATCTACTCCCACTGTTATGTTTCTATACTATCAGGGGCCTTATAATTACAGAAATCCTGCATCCCTAGAATGGAAATATCACCTTTTAAGATGGTGCCATACTCTCCTGGAACATCCCTCAGCTCCATCCACCATCATGTACAGCTGTCTGGTCCCCCTCTGAGAGAGAAAGATGAGGCATCTGTTGGGAAGGACATGCTCTGATGCTGTATAAAATCCATTGTCCAAGTCTCATCTATAAATGCAAAGTGCTTAGTTGTAAGTTGGATGTACCCCATGGCCGTTAATGCATCGGGATATAATGGAGCATGAATCGATAAAGATGCCAGCAGAATATGGCTCATTATGAAATACTTCTATGTGGAGAAATGAAAGATTTATTTTCGAGGCTGAACTATTTCTTTTCCTTTCTGGTTTTGAGCACCATCATTTGAATCTTGTGTTCATTCATTCAACTACAATTCTCCTATGTGTTAGGCAATGTATTAGGTTGTAGGAATAGAGATAAAGATAAAAAGGAAACAGTCCCTGCCCTCAAGGACCTTGGGCTCTAATGGAGGAATAAAATATGTACATCGATAATCAACACAAAGTGTATTAATAGTAAATGCAAAGTATTTGTGTGTGTATGGGGGTGTGTGAGGCGCTAAGAACTGGGTTGATCAGGAAAGGTCTCACATAGGATGTGGTAGATAAACTGAGACTTGGAGTTTCAAATTTCAGGAAGCAAAGATACAGAACATGAGTATTCCAAGCTTGGGGAAAAAGCCTTTACAAAGACGTGGAAACATGTATTATTGATAGCATATCATTTGCCTTCTCAATGGATGGGGAAGGGATGGGATGGAAGGGCTGAAGTTAGAACACAATTTTTTTTCTTTATTAAAGCTTTTTTATTTGCAAAACATATGTATGGGTAATTCTTCAACATTGACCCTTACAAAGCTTTCCGTTACAAAAATTTTCCCCCCAGTCCCCTCCCCTCCCCTAGATGGCAGGATGTCCACTACATGTTAATTATGTTAAAATACTTGGCAAATTGAATGTATGTATAAATATTTCAGCACTTATCTTGTTGTGCAAGAAAAATTGTATGTACAAGAAAAAAAATCAGAGAAAGGAAACACAATGCAAGCAAACATCAATAGAGAGCATGAAAATGTTATGTTGTGGTCCATATTTCATATCCCTCTCTCTGGGTATATATGGCTTTCTTCACTGAACAATTGGAACTGGTTTGAAGCATTTCTTTGTTGAAGAGAGCCATGTCCATCAGAATTGATCATCATATAATATTGTTGTTGCCGTGTATAATGATCTCCTGGTTCTGCTCATTTCACTCAGCATCAGTCCATGCGAGTCTCTCTAGGCCTCTCTGAAATCGTCCTGCTGGTCGTTTCTTACACAACAATAATATTCCATAACATTCATATACCATAATTTATTCAGCCATTCTCCAGTTGATGGGCACCCATTTCATTTCCAGTTTCTTGCCACTACAAAAAGGGCTGCCACAAACATTCTTGCACATGTGGGGCCCTTTGCCTCCTTTAAGATCTCTTTGGGATATAAGCCCAATAGAAACACTGCTGGGTCACTGGGTATGTACAGTTTGATAACTTTTTGAGCATACAGAACACAAAAATTTTAAAAACAAATGTTAAAAATGAAAAATATTATTGGGGAATAATTAAATAGAAATTATGATTAGCAAAGATGTAGAAGTGGGATACAGAATATCAAGTATGGAGAATCAGTATCCAGTTTGGCTCAAACATAGAATGTGTCAGAGGGAATATGAAGCACAGTTACTCATAAAGTAATAATTGCAAGAAAAAGGTTGCAAGCGCTTTGCAAATAATCAGTTTTATGAACTGAAAATTTGATAGATCATTAAGGACATGGGTAACTTCCTCTGTCTTCCCTGACCACTCTGATAGAAAGCATGCTTCTGGGGAGACAGAGGAATCAATGCAGTGTTTTTACCCTTTAGGTAGTCTTCCAGATGACCCAGGACTTTGCTTAAATTAGTTAGGATTGCAGTGGGAAAGCTGAGTAGAGTCATCTGGCTTATTTCCCTTTTCTCATAAAATGAACTTGTGTAAGATCCCAAAGTGCTCATTTATGGGTTTATGGATCGCTGGGGGATTCTAATTCCTGACATTAGGAGAGGGAAATTTCAGCCAGGGAAATCCATATCTATGATTCATTTTCTTACCCACATTCATTATGTACTCATCATTCATGGGGCCACAGATCAGAATAAATCTCAGAGTAAATCTTGATGATTTAAAATTTCCTTTTTTGTTTTTTTAAATTTGTTTTTACTGTTTTTACTTTTGATTTTTCTTCTCCACTTTACATTTTTTTTACTCCAATTATATGTGAGGATGGTTTTCAATATAAATTTTTGTGAGATTTTAATTTCTAAATTTTTTCTTTCTCATTCACCTCCTTCCCTACTTTCCCAGACAACAAGGAATCTGATAGAGGTTATACATATACAATCATGTTAAACATATTTCTACATTTGACTTAAAACTTCTAGGAGCATCTGCTGCCTTCATAATATGGCCCTAGCAATAAAATTGCAGAATAGTATATCATCCTTAAACCACATAATAAGACAAATATTTAAGTCATCTCAACTCAGAGAGCAAACATTTAGGCAAACAGGCTTGTTTCCAGCCCTGATGTTGGTCTCCAGAGAAGGCTCTCAGGTTGCTAAGCAATCTTGGGCCTATTTGCATATATTCCCTTAGTGATAGAGCTTTGCCTAGGAAAATAAGTCAGGGAATAAAGTGACATCCATACCTGGAAAGACAACAACCACGTGATGTTGAGAGCCCAATTATTGTAGTTGGGAGTTTAAGTACAATTTAGAAACAAATAAAAATGTCAGATAAAATGGAGGACATTTGGTCTTCCAGAAGAAAATCTGGGCCCTGGCTTAGTGGAGAAACAAATTTAAGACCAAAGGTGAGAAGAAAGGTGCTTTTCAGGGAAATAAATCAGCATCTTAATTAAAATGATAATTAGAAATAATTTAATTTAAAATATTCACTCCGAGCATATGGTAACCTGATCAGGAGTGATTCCCATAATGCCCGGAGGGAATATGTCCTTCCAATTTTGTAAGCATGGATTTAAATGAGTTCCATTGCATAGGGTTTTGTTTTGTGACTATTAGAAGGGGATGGGGTCATTTCAAAGGATTTTGAGGGGACTAGAGCTTCTGATGGAGATGAAAGTGGGGGAAGTGGGTGATATAAATTCAAATTTCAAATGCAGAAATGTGCTGAAGACAAAAACTAACAGGGCTTAGTGTCATAGTTTCAGAGACTTAAAGCTGGCAGATGAGAAGCCTATATCTGTCTCATCCTTTCTCTCCCTATCCTCTCCCACTTTTTGACAGATTAAGATGCCAAGTCTCAGATAGATTAAAGGAGCTGTCCATGGCCCTGCAACAAGCAAGACAGATTTGAAATCCTGGCCCTCTGGCTTTAAATCTAGATCAGTGTTTTACCCTTCTTACTCTAATCTGAATGTGGGATTACTGAAACATTAAATAGGATCTGATGATCACAGAGCTGGAGAACCCAGAACTAGAGAGGATTATCCAATCCATTACATAAGTGAGAGGAAATTAAAGACCCAAGAAGTAAACCAATCTGCCTGAAGTCAAAGACAGTAAAATAACAGCGAAGATTCACACTCAACTTATATGTGCCCAAGTAGTCTTTCCAAAATATCGTGCTGTTTAGACAAAATCATAGTTCTTCTGTTGATTTTCTGTTGATCCTCCGTCCCCTAAATAGCTCATATTTGTAGAAAACTGTAGTAGTGCCAGTAGTCTTTCTAAAATATTGTGCTGTTTAGGCAAAATCTTAGTTCTTCTGTTGATTTTCTGTTGATCCCCTAAATAGCTCATATTTGTAGAAAACTGTAGAAAGCAAATAGCAGCTGTCTGAAGAAGGCATTCAGAACTACTTGCCTCACTAGGCTATTTAACATTATTTGAGTGTTCCCAAATTCATCTTTTTACTCACATGTATTTGATAACAATTGACCCCACACCAGAAAGACATTGTTTCAGCTCTCCAAGAAAAGAGATTCCTTTGAGACAGGTCACAATGAAATTGGTCTTAGTGGTTGTTCTCAGATTAACTGGAAATTATTCTTATAATGCCAGATCCATGTGGTTGTAGGGAGAGGATCTTTATATACTTGGTCCCTTGATGTATTGTCCATATGATCAGATTTGCAGAATTTTAAAGTTGGAATGAATCTTAAAGTTCTCTATTTCAACTTTTGCATTAAATAGATCCCAGGAAAGCAGCATCCCTTGCCTTCAGCATTAATATACCTGGAACATTGTATTCATTTGTGGGCACTACATGTTAGGGAAATCATAGACAAGCTAGAGTATCCAAAGGAAGGTAAGTAGTAAAAGGCAAAGTGTCTAGATGTAGTGCCATCTGAGAATTAAATGAAAGAATAAAGAATTTATTCAGCAGTTACTATATGAAAAGCACGGGCTAAATGCTGGGGACTCAAATAGACAAGTAAGACAGTCTCAGTTCTCAAAGAACTCAGGTCTGAAGGAGGGAGCCAATATATGTGGAATATTTCAGCATCAAGTCAGATGGAAAGATCTAATAGTTTTTAGAATATAATGACAAAGTAGATGGTAATTCTTCTTCCTTACTGTCATTTCAACTGATAAAATAATATTAGTTTCTCATGCTGCACAATTGGACAGTGCCAAGGACTTTGAGAGGAAAGGAAGGAGAAAAGAAACAAGCATTTATTAAGTACCTACCAAGTACCAGGCTCTGTGCTAAGTGCTTTATGAATATGTCATTTTATCCTTATCAAAACACTTGGAAATAAGTAATATTATGATCCCCATTTTACAACTGAGGAAACTAAGGCAGAGATTAAGTGGCTTGCCTAGTTTGTGAGTTTGGCTGGATTTGAACTCATGCCTTCTTGAATCCATGTCCAGAACTTGCCACCTAGCTACCTCATTTACTCTTCTAGGTCTTCAGTATCTGTAGTACTTGCAAGAATAGTTTCTAAGCTGCAGTTCCATGGGAGGTCTTCCAATAATGATGGCTGAAGGCACTGGTTTGGAACCATTACTATTCCCAAGTTTCTTGGGTTCATGTTTCTAAGCTGTTTCCATCAGTCTGAAAAAAAATTGGTATAAAAGGTCATGGCGCTGATGTGAATTGTTTAATTAAAGGAATTATGGAGGTTCACTCTGGAAAAAAGTAAAGGCAAAGATAGGATAGCATCTTCAGGCCTGCCAAGAACTTTTATATCAAGAAGAGTGATGAGCCTTATTCATATTGGCTCCAAAGGGGAATTGAAAATTGGTAAATTTAGGCTGAATATCAGGAAAAACTTTCCAGCAACTATAGTACAGTATGACAGTAAAAAGTAGTGTGAGATGTGTTGGGAAGAAGTGCTTTCCTCTCATTGGTGTTGTTCAGTCAGTGGCTGGTTGATCCCTTTTTTGGACATACTGTTTTAGGAAATTTCTGATTGGGTAAGGTTTGAATTTGTTGGCTTCTGAGTTTTCCCCAACTCTTGACCCTCATTCTGAAATCCTGATTTTCCATTGTTCCTTCTTGAGTTTCAATATTTTCCCATTAGAAAAAGTGATGCTCTATACACAGTAGATATCAAATAAATGACTTGTCTTTGTATTGCATTGGGGAGTACCCATTGCTTCTGACTTCAGAAGATCTTTCAAAACATGGGCCGCTTGGTGCATTTATGCTTTAATTCTTTGGGGACAGAAAGGATCCACAGGCTTTCTCTCTCTGACAAAATACCCATATGTCAGATCCTGTAAAAATTTAAAAAGTCATAAACTGGTTAGAGGAAGAGAATTCCTGCTAAAATAATACTCATGCTCCTAGGCAAACCAATCACACATAATGTGATAAGCCTTGTTGCAAGCTGTAGCTTCAAATTGATGCATGGGGATTTAGCCACACAACTCTAATTAAAGCTAACGAGGTCTAGCTGCCCTAACCTCATGCATCAATTGAAAGTGTGCTGTGTCTGCTCCTGTGAGGTATATAGTTTGTTCTCCATGACATTGGCCCTTTAACCCTGCAGGACACATTATCTTCAGAATCCCAGAAGCTATCCAGCCAGTGCATTAAGCTGACCACTGAAAAAGTCCATCTCTTGTTCTGGCCAATTAGAGAGATATTTTGTACTAATTTTGGGGTGCCATCTTGGAGTGTTGCCCCATTGTGTATAGATAGGGAAGGCAATTATGATTAATAATGTTTTTATAACCCTAAAGGATTTGCAAAATGCTTTTCTCACAATAGCTCAGCGAGGTATGTAGAGTACAAAGTCAACCAGGATAGAGATCACTGGGTCTTTGCATCAAGTCACCATTATTTAGCAATCCTTGCAGAAATAACCTAGCTCGTCACCTTGTTAACAATATGAAACTGGTAAAACAAAAGCTACTAGAACTATAGCATGTGTGGTATATTTTCTCCTTCTAGAAGTGACACTCCAGTTAAATTATTTTCTGATTCTCTTCCTCACTGGGCATTTTCCCTATCTTTCTGGTTTCAGCCTATGGGAACCAACCCCTTTTCCCTCCAACATTTGAAGGTCTATCTTTACTCTCCCTATGGCTTATTTTGTGCCCTCCTCCAGTGGGTTTGGTACTATTTTTTCAAAGCCCAATAATTACTAGATACAATACTGATTGTGTATGTTTTTTTCTCTCTGAATGCTTAATTTTGTGTAGGGAATTTCCCATATGGTACCTTCTTGTGGTGATTATTCAGCCTTTCACTTGTGGTTTCTAGTGTTTTTTTTCCTTTGAAAAAAATTATTTTTTCTTGTGAATTTGATAATCATTAGTACAGCTTTACATACTTATACACATAATGTATATAGATAGACCTGGCCACATGTAATTTAATAAGGGAGATGAAAAACTACCACATTTGTTTGTATTTCTTTTCTGTACTTTTAATCTTCTATTCATTTCAAAATATTTATTGATGACTTTTTAAATGTCTATCACTGCCCACTAATGGTAGCTTCTGGTCTTAAAGAATTGTCTAGGGCAGGGAGAAGGCATATGACTTGTTCGTGGCCCCACAGCCAGAGGTTATCAGAGCTATAACTTGAACCCAGACCTTCCTGATTACAAAGTCAACCTCTTCTTCATTCTATCACTCAGAGTTCTTAACCTTTTTTATGTGTCATGGACCCCATTGGCAGTCTGGTGAAACCCCTTTTCAGAATGATATTTTAAAATAATTGAAGGCAATATTAAATTTCAGCTTGAGGTGAATACAAATAAATATGCAATTTGTTTTCCATTGAAGTTCATGAAATCTATCTATAGACACAGACTAATAACTGCTACCCTACTTTAAGTATTATTATTCCCCTTTTACAGTTGAGAAAACAGGCAAAAAGAGGGTTGCTCAAATACAGTGTCATTGACCAGTCCCTTAGGAAGAGATAAGCGTCAATTAATAATATTCTGGTCCACAATGGGGAAGGGAACACAGATACTCCAAGACTGTGCCACTTTATTATTTTCTTTAAATTAGAAAATCAAAGCTTTGGTATCATCTTGGATCCTAAAGCTGAACAAACAGAGCAGGGACACAAGGGTAGAGAAGCAAAGGGAACAGGGCTGTCTGCCATCTCTCCTGGAAATGATTTTCTCCTTGGCACTTCATGAGGCATAAAACACCAGAGTGAGGCAATCAACAGTGTGCCCACTGGTTCCAGTAAATACACTCGGTCTCAAGAACCAGACCCCAGCCTGCTGGAAGATTCCTTGGGCATTTCCGAGCAACTTGATTGCTGTGCCATGAGCTCCTCAACCTTTATACCAAGTCATGGAAATATATTTCCTCATTACGTGGATTCAGGTCCCCTAGTAAGCACAAGCATAGATTCACTATTCATTGTGTGGTTTGGTAACAGTGAATCTGACAGACTAGGGTTTTTTGAAGTATAGTATCATTGATTATTTATTAGCTGTGAACAATTGTCGGCTGAAACAGCTATCCTACCAAGAACCTCTTCATCCATTTATATGGCTGCCAAATAAACTGTGTTTCAGGAATGGGTCTGGACGTCTTCATGGGGAGTCATTGGAGAGGACCTTAGCCACTCAAATTAATTGTCCCATTATGACTCACTGGTAATATGTGGAGTCCATGGAATCCTCCATTAGCTAAGGGACAAAAATACAGATTCTATCTTATCTGTAAGTTATCTTATCTGGAAGTTCAAGTCAACCAGTATTTATTAAGGACCTATTGTGTGACAAGCAGTGTGTTAAATTCTGGTAATCTCAAAAAAGGGGATGTCAAAAGCAAAGTTTGTACCCAACTGGGTACAAACTAGATATATTTGGGGTAAATTGGTTACAAATAAAAAAAATCTTATTGATGCCATCAGTATACCTACTTTGCCCTTCATTTTTGGGTTCTGACTTTTGGTTCCTTCCTTCTTCCCTCTTCAAAACAGAAAGAGAAAACTTAACCATTCTCCCTCCAAAAAATAAGCCAGTATTGTGGATAAATATGTCTTAACAATACATGTGATGTTTAAGGGTAGCATCTAATAGAAAGAGAATTGTTCTTTTGGGTATTTAAAGACCTGATCTTGTAGCCATTAAAATATTAATGAGGAAAGTTAACAATGATGATGATGATGATGATACCTATAGTAAAACTGCCTCATGATAAGTCCTATTGATTTTGAAAGTAAAGTAAAGTGGGGATAGATATGGAGACTTTCTTAAATAGGCTATTCTTGTTCAGAATGCCACAGGATGGGTTTTTCACCTTTCCTCCTAACGCTGCTCCTTCTTGATGAAAAATTTGGCAGATTCATTGAGCTTTCCATGATCTTAAACATGGATAAACAATAATAACAGTTAAAAAAACAAATGACAAACATCAACTTCCCCTCCCTCCATCCCTTCCAGCTTATATCCAATTAATTATGAGAATCTCTTTTGCAAAATTTTTCATATTTGTCTCTTTCTTTCTGGTTTTTTTGTGATGAATTTTTGTTCTATTGTGATAACATCAGAATGGGTCAATCTGCCTTTTATACAGTTGGCAGAACTTCATTATGTATAAAGGAGCCATAACTAGGGTAGCCAAACTAACGCTTTGCTTCAGGATACTGAAATTTAGAAGTTATTGTCACCATGTGAATAATTCTTTGTGTCCACTACTCTCTCTAGATTAGCCAAGATGTTCTCTTTGCCCTGTCATTACAGCTGTGATGTGTTCCTCTTCTTCCTCACAAATCTCCCTTATTATCTATTAAATAAAAAAGGGACCTAGAGATCATTTAATCCAATTATACCTATCTGGCTATATGTCACCTCTATACCCCCCACAGCAAGCCATTAATAGTCTCGGATACATCCAATAAAAGATCATCCAAAGGGGCCCAAGATACCAACATAATTATTCAGATATAATTTTGCCAAGACATTCTAGGCCCTTCAAAAACTGTTTTCTGTGATCCTCCTTGTAAATAAAAACTGAATATTTCAGATTTCACAAAAACTTTTGTGTCTTACCATTTGAAAATAGTTCTCCTGCACTGCTGTGTGTCAGTTATCTGTAAAAGAGGTACATGATGTAAAAGAGGCAGGAAAACTTAGGTTTAAATCAGAGATTTGATGGTAAATGTTTAACAATCAGCTCTCTGAGAGAGAAAAAAAAAGAATGTGATACATTTTAAAATCAAATCTGCATTTTCTTCATCACTTCCTTAAGCTCAGACAACTAATAAAAATAAATCAAAACCTGATTTGTAGTTTTGGTGATTTCTGAGATATAAATGCTCACACTGAAAATTTAACAACTGGCTCTCTGAAAACTATATGATCTAAATGCAGAGTACCACTGGCTTTCTTATCTGTAAATTGATGGATTTGTAGTATATTTCTAACATCCCTTTCAGCTCTAAATCTATAATATTATAAATATAATATCATACATAACTATATTCTTTCCCCTGCCCGATAGAATATATCTCCCTCCCTTAGATAAAATAAGACCACAGTCTGAGCTCAGGAGACAGACACATTCAGGAGTCTATTTTTTAGGAGGGAAGATGGAAAGCATTAATGAATTACTCAGGAAAAAGCCAGTTTCTCTACTTAACTTTGCTGTCTCTTTTCCTTAATTTCTTTAATGATGGTTTATGGGTCTTGGGCATCAGACAGGATTCCGGAAATGACACAGAGACCGAGTGCCTTATAAAAGGATTACTTTACCACAGAACCAATAGCATTGATTGGTGAGTTATGGCCCTCATTCTTAAAAGCAATACAATTTACTTCCTTGAGTAGTGATTTTTCCTTAATGGCTGTTAGGGATCATCTATCTGTTTTGGCATCAACTACTGATTGTGTTCAAGAAAACAAGAAAAACAAAACTCAAAAGAGAACAAGAGAGAGAGAAAGAGAGAGTGAGAGAGAGAAAGAGAAAGAGAGAGAGAGAAAGAAAAATGAGAGACAGAAAGACAGACAGAGAGACAGAGACAAAGGAGACAGAGAGACAGAGGCAGAGACAAAGAGAACCAGAGAGAGACAAGAGACAGAGAGACAGATAGAGAGGCAGAGAGAGACAGACAAATAGATAGACAAGAGACAGACAGAAAGAGAGACAGAGAGACAGAGACAGACAAAGGAGACAGAGACAGACAGACAGAGAGAACGAGAACCAGAGAGAGACAGAGAGAGAGAGAGAGGCAGAGACAGACAGACAGACAATAGACAGACAGAGACAGAGAGAAAGAGAGACATAGAGAAACAGAGAGAGAGGCAGAGACAGACACAGAGAGATAGAAACATACACATAGAGACACACAGAGAGACAGAGAGAGAAAGAGAGACAGAGACAGACATACAAAGACAGACATACACAGAGAGAGACAGACAGAGAGGAGACAGAGAGACACAGAGAGACAAATACAGAGAAATACAGAGACAGAGAGATAGACAGAGAAAGAGACAGAGAAAGGAAACTGAGCTAAATTAAGTGATCTAAAGGTCTCGTTACAATATAGCTGCTTGAAGAATGGGTTTTTACCTAGAATGATGTCTCTCTGGGCAACTTAGCGCTCCAGAACAAGTCCAAAATATCCATGCTAAATGTCTGAATGATTAAAATAGGGGAAGGAAGAAATAGAAATTGGACCCCAAAAGATAAAACAGGCATAAAAATATTTATTTTTCAGAAAAGATTGGAATATTAGAAGGACAGCGAAAGAGTAGGAAAATGGAAAATGATTGGGCAGCATGAAAGGAGGTCTCAAAGGGGAGAAAAAATCATTCAAAACTGAAGGTAGTCAGAAGATAAGCTTCATGATTCCAGGAGAATGGCTGAGGTTCAGGAGGGGAATTGCAGCAGATACTTTTTGGAGGGATTGGATTATATTTTAAATGTTTTCAGTAGCAGAAGTTATTACATTTAAATGATGGGATTTATTCTACAAAAAGTGCATTGTGTACCTGTAATATAGCTGAAATTGTCAAATTGATACTCGGTCTCACTCTGGATTCTAGACTGCATATAGGGCATTTTATTTTATGGGTCTTAATGTGTATCATTCCCCTCACTGAGGTGTTACCAATAGCACCACTACCACTACCACAACCGTCATCATCATTACTTAACATTCAAATAGTGCTTTCCTTTTAGAGATGTAGAAGCTGAAGCTCAATCTACCTTGTTATCTTAACTTCTCTCCATTTTCCCTAAGTCCTTCCCTGTGGGGCTACCCAAGAAAAGTGGAATTTCTCTTCCATCTGGATGCCTTTCAAGTACTTGAATACAGTTAATATGTTTCCTCTCTTGGTTCTGCATCATAATAAATATTATTATATTTGGAAAATTTTATAATATTTATATTATTTATTAATACAAATATATCAATATAGATTGAATGTTTATAAATAATATTTATTGTTATAATTAATACATTTATAAAGATTTGATGTTTTTATACATGGTATTTATTATTATAGTTAATATATTTATAAGGATTTAATAACTATTTATTATAGTCAGTATTTGATATTTTTATAAATATTACTTTGAACAAATATTCATTATTATCATAAATAATAATTATAACATAGAATCAACAATTAAGGATTTATTAAGAGGCAGTATTCATAAGAGGCCTAGTGAACAGAGAGAGCTGGCTTCCACACCAAGAAGTTCAGGGTTCAAGTCTCATTTTTGACACATGTTGGCTTTACAATCCTGGGTAAATCTATTTATTTCTTAGTGGTCTATGCCAATAGTTCTGAATTTAAATAGGTGCTACTAAATGGTAAGTAAAGATCCCTGAAGGTCTTATATTGACTTAGAAACACTCAAATTAACATTGTCTAAGTTTTATTTTATTTTTATTCCATTAATTATTTCCTAATTGCATTTCAATCTGTTCAACTGCACTGGGAAGTATTGTAGGCAGAATGTTTGATATCTCTGTTCTAAGTAATGCTTTATGCTCTGACTATAAATTCCAGATTTCGAATTTCCTAACCTATTTCAGACTCAGAGTTTTTGCAAAGCTTTCCTTATTCCAATTAAGCCATGGCTTAGCTTCCTTTCTTTCCCCTCTTTTCCTTCTTCCCTTTCTTCCCTCCCTCGTTTCCTTCATTTCCTCTCCTTCCTTCCTTGCTTCCTTCCTTCCTTTCTTTTTTATTGCTTAATACTTTTTTCTTCCCAATCCCCTCCTCCATTTAAATAAAAAGTTAAGCAAAATAATCCATCATAGACAATGAATATCTGACAATATATGCATCATTTTACACCCATAGTCCTCCATCTCTCTATCAAGAGGAGAGAAGTATATCAATAATGTTTCTTTGGAACTTGTGATTGTTCCAAGATTCTGTGATACCCCAAAACAATATCTTAATTGATGGTTAGCCATTCCTTTTTACCCTGTCTGTCAACTCTATTATAAAATGCCCATGGCCCATTTCATCTTTCAGGTTGACAGCCAAAGCAGTGGCAGTTCTCCTGCCCATCCTGGGGAGTTCCTGGATTTTTGGTGTGCTTGCTGTGAATAACCATGCCATCGTGTTCCAGTACATGTTTGCAGTGTTTAACTCTTTACAAGTAAGTAAATCTCTGGGGTTCAGTGAGGAGGAGGAGTCAAGTTACTGGTTAGCTCTCAGATAAAATGGTCTGGAGATTAGTTGTATCTTCATTTCAGTTAATTTGATTTTTTGTACCCCTTTATACATCCAAGGAACCTGCCATCTATGCAACATTCCCCTTTTGGTCCCTCTTCCATCTCCCCCCCCCCCAAGTTAGAAAAGCACAACAATTACCAAATAAATGGGTTAGCATTTCTCTACAAAGTTGGCCAGAGAATCAGTCATATTGGATACTACTTCGAACCCAGGGCTTTGGGGAGTGGGTTGGATTGCTTCAGAGTGATTTTATCTAGTGAAAAATAAAATGCAGGGAGTGGGGAAATAACATGCTTAATCCATAGTCACAGTTATTACAGGTAGTTTTGCCCAGGCAAAAGGCTGGAATAGGTGCAGATAACTCCTGAAAATGATGGGAAGGGTTGGGGTGAGCTCTTCCTTCAGATATTATTGAACCCTCTACTTCTTCACCCATACACAGATCGTTGTCAGGTTACCCACAGTGCCTGGAAAATCAATTGAAAGCCTATTCCTATCCTTTTTTTCTTTGCATGCTCTTCATCTCATGACTCAGGATATCCTGAATGGTGATTTCAAAATTTTGTTTTGTGCTATTAGAAGCAAATAATGAAAGGATCTCTTCAAAGGTTCTGTCCCAATGCAAGTTAAATACTTAGGTAAACTATTAAATTGACTAAGACAGAGGTCATTGTTAAAGCCGACAATGTTAGTGCTAAAGGGGGGTCATTATTCCCTTTGAATGGCTACACAGTGCACTTACTACATATGTATTCATATACGTATGTCTCCATAGACACATATCTGCCTTTGTTTTATAAATTTCCTCCAATACTCCAAAGCACCAGAGATAGCAGGAAGATAGATATTCCCTATGAAGCTGCAGATTACAGCCCTCCAATGACTATTCATCCTATTCGAATCTCATCCATGTCCAGCAAACATCTTTGGAAAGAAGGAACCTTTATCACTTGCCTTCATAGCCAGCTAGATGGCATAATGGATACAGTGTTGCATTTGAGAGTTAGGAAGAGCTGAGTTCAAATCTTGCCTCAGAAACATACTGGTCCTATGACCATGGACAAGTCACCTTACTTGTTTGCTTCCATCTGTAAAATGGGAATAATAATAGAACCTACTTCTCAGGATAGTTGTGAAGATAAAATAAGATAATCGATGAAAAATACTTCAGTGCTACAAAAGTGTGGTGATGATGTCAGTTCTCATTATCACTGATGAATTTCCAGAAAACAGAAGTATTACAGAATAATTTTGGGGTTCTTATTTTATGTGATAAGCTTAAATCCCCATTATAATATATTCTCCACCAGAGCACTTGTCAGTACTAATATCTCCTCCATATCATTGACTAGCCCCATAGTATGGTTTAGCTAATTAACATCAATTAACTTTTGCAAAAGGGCTATATTTGTTGAAAAAATATAGCAAGAATAGAGTTACAAATGTGTTTCCCCATCACCCAAGGGCACATTCTCTCCTATATTACCTTGGTCTCTAGGGAGTAGAGGCTTAATGTTCATTTGGTTCTTATAAACATTCAAGTTGGCTTTCAGATGTCGATTGGTAGGAGAACAAAGCTGCCATCTTGCTTGAGAACCCTGACTTCTTGGATACAGAGTTGATCCATTGATGGACTTGAGGACTCATTTGGGCTGTGCTGGGGGGCAACTTAATGGCTCAGTGGATAGAGAGCCGGACCTAGAGTCAGGAAGATCTGAGTTGGATACTCACTGATTATGTAATTTGAGCAAGTTACTTAATCCTGTTTATCTCAGTTTTCTCATCCGTAAAATGTATTGAGAAAGGAAATGGCAAACCACTCCAGTATCCTTGCCTAGAAAACCTCAAATGGGCTGGTGAAACATCACACATAACTGAAACAACTGAATAACAACAGTGGACCAGGCTTATTTATCTACAAATCCTGGCAAAGAACACAAAGCTTCTGGCAGCTCACTATAGGTAGCTACCTTTCAAAACTCACAAGGTCTCAGCTTAATCCATTACATTTCCACTATTCCTTTACTGAGCCAGGAAAGACTATGTGGACAGAAAGAACAACAGGGCCATGTGCTTATAAGCTTCTTGTCAGAGGAAGCAGGATTCTGCTATATAAGTTTTTGCTATCTCTTCAGCAATAACAAAATCATCAGTTTTTTGACTTTTTGCTAGGTTTGAGTGAGAGAGGGTCTGTGGCTCTCCCTCCTCACCTCAATCAAAGAGGCTTTTAGCACTTTGTTCATCACCAGGGAAGGAAAAAGAATTGTATATATTTGCCCTCTTCCTGCTCTCCCTTTAGCAATCGGTCAGTCAATAAATAAGCATTCATTGAACACCTAATATGTACCAGGCTCTGTGCTGGTCATTGAGGATACAAAGAAAGACCAGACAAGTATTTTGAATTTGAGAGACTTTTTTGCATGCACATAAGTGCATATGTATATATTAGGGTTCTAAGTAGATCTCTCAATTATTCAATCAACATTTATCAAGTTGAATCCCAGTTCTCCTATTTATTATCTATATGATGTTGAGCAATTTAGCTTCTTTGGCTTTAGCATTCTCATTTTAAAAATGAGGTTGGGGGGAGATATCATACAATAAGTAGATGGAAATGGATATTTTAATACTTGCCTATATTCCGAATTGGACAGCAGGACCTTTTCATTCCAAATCATCAGGAACTTCCAGAACCAATGGAGATGCTTCCAAGGCTGAATCCTCATTGATCAGTCACCTGTGGCATCTGAAAAATAGGAGGATTGGATCAGATGTCCTCATTGATTCCTTCCAGCTTGAAAGTCAGGATCCTGTCCCAAGCTCCAGAACTGGAAATTCATGATTAAAAATTTCTTGCTGCCCACTGAAAAACAGTATTGGTTATAGGATCAAAGATGTAGAAAAGGACATGACCTCAGAGAAATTTAGTTCAACCCTGTTTTTTGCCAGCTAAAGAAACTGAGATCTAAAGAAATGAAATGGTTTGCCCAGTCATATAGGTAGTAAGTGAGAGAGCTACCACTCCTGCTCACCTCCTCTGACTCAAAATCCCTGGATCATGGATTGAAGAAGGTTCTATATTTTTTAGAGACTCATTTGCTGAAATGTGTAAATAGCTACTAACTTTGTATTCTTATCCTTTTCTTCCCCCGCAGGGATTTTTCATCTTTCTATTTCACTGTCTCCTGAATTCTGAGGTGAGTCTGAGCTTCCCATGGGCAGTAATAAGCTGGTTTTTATTTCAGCACAGAATTTAGAGAAGCTGAAACGATTCCCTACTTGGAGTTGGCCATGGCTATTTTGTTCCAGGATTTCTGAATTTTTGCTGCCTGAGAAGAACTGGTCTGGAGGATGGTTGAGTTTTTGTCCTTGTTGCTTAGCAATGCCTCCCTGGACTGTTTACCTGATAATTGAACCAAGACCAGGAAAAAGAGGGGAAGGAAATAATCTAAGCTGAAAATCCCCACTGTGGTATCCACTCATTGCTATGCATGAAGCTCAATGCCATAGACATTTATTAGGCACCTACTGCATATAGTGCTATGTTGGGTCTGATACAGGATTGAGATAAAACATGGTTCCTGCCCTCAGAGAGCTTAGTCTAATAGAAATTAATGAGGATAGCTAGAATCGATAATATTATATGATAGATACCTTGGAGAGGGGCAAGGGATTGTTGTCTGTGATAACTATGGAAGAAGATCATTACTGACCAGAAGAAGAGGGAAGACTTCCTGAAGGAGGTGACATCTGAGTTTCATTTTTAAAGTGTTGCTAGGAATTCAACCTGGCTGTAGGAAGTACTGACTAAGCAGTGGAAACTGTGGGAAGTATATGGGAAAATGTTCAATTATAGACAGTTATAGGGGCCTTTTTTATATTCACCCTACCCCCACCCTCATTTTAAAAATGATAATGCTGAAGCCAGAGAAGCTAAGTTGCTCCATATCAAACAGCTATTAAATAGAAGAACTGGGATTCAACTTGATAAATGTTGATTGAATGAATGATTGAGACATCTACTGAGAACCCAAGCAGTGAAGTGGCAAGCCTGTCACATAGTAGGTGCTTAATAAATATTTATTGATTGATTGCAGTGACTTTCCCAAAGTCACAAAGGTAGTATCAGATATAGTGGTTTATAAATGATATTTGGTTATTTATTGCCCCTATTGTACAAGTGAAGGATCTTAGCCTTGAGAATATTGACATTCAGCTTCTATGCTTCTTAGAGATGACCTTTGATTCTTTAGGTTTTCTTTAGGTTTCTACAAACATCTGGTACTTTACCATGCTTTGTATAATAATTACAACAGCAATAGTAATAGTAATAACTGATCATAATCAACAGCATTTATATGGCATTTTAAAGTTTGTAAAGGCTTTTTACAAATAATATCTCATTTATTCTCACAATAATTCTGGGAGGTAGTATCCCCATTTTACAGATGAGGAAACAGAAGCAAGCAAAAAGTTAAGTGATTTTTGAAAAGTCACACAGTTGATAGGAGTCTGGGTTTGGATTTGAATTTAGGCATTTCTCATTCCAAGCCCTGTAGTCTGTCCATCATTTCACCTTGCTGGGATCAGAATGGTACCGTAACCAACTCCTCTTGCCCCTTCTTCATCCTTCTCCTTCAGATTGTTAGTAAGCCCTTTGAAGGCTGTTTCTTTTTCCAAGCACCGAACATAGGGCCCGACACATGGCAGGTGGTTAAGAAATGTTTGTTGAATCCAATCGCCTGGAATTGAATTAGCTCACTTGGCTTCCAGCAGGAAGCTCTCTTGCTTCAGGTTGAATCTCTGAGAGAGGCACCCCCTCCCACTTCCCTAAGAGGCCACGTGTTGATCTGCTGTAGAATGACAGCTCCTAACTCCTGATTTTCCAAATAAACTTGTAATGGCATCACATGGGCAGGTTAATGACTATGTCCCCAAATGGAGAACATTGCGGGAGATTTTATTGTTCTTTGAAGAACTGGTTTCTGAGGACTCATGGGCAACATTCACAGCACCTGAATATTTCAGCTCCTTCTATAAATTTGAAGAGAAGGAATTATCTTTCATTAAAATCTTCAAGAGGATTCCTCATATGACTATCTCTGTATGGTCTTTCTTTTCTTCTTAAAATGAATAAAGAAAAAAAATAACCAGTCTGCCCAGTGAATAGAGAGGCTCTTGGTCCCCCAGGGTGGAGTTTTGGGGATGGTATTTCACTTGCAGCTAAAGGGGAAATGTTTTATAGGGACTTTTATTTTTTGTTGCTCTTAATTGTGCTGTCCACTGATAACCTGACCTTTCGTAAACAGACTTAGTGGTGAAAGAGACTTCAGCAGTCATGTCATCAAATGAGCTAAATTGATGCTGCTGCTATGTGGTATAGAGCATAGAGAGCTTTGAATTCTGAGTTAAGAAGATCTTAGTTCAAATCTCACCTTGGAAACTCACAGCTTGTGTGATCTGGCCATTATCATGTTTATACAGATGACTCTGAGATCTAAGGGTCAGTCTCATACTCATAACTGCCCATTAGACATACTTAATCAGACATCTAAAACACAATTCCTCTGTTAAAGTAGCCATAAACTCAACCTGTCTAAAACTAAACTCATTTTCTCCCCTCTCCCAAAAAACTCCTCCCTTTCCCCTAACGTATTTGTTACTGTCAAGGCTACCATCATCCTCCCCATCACTCAGGCAGCAAACCACCTCTTAGACCCCTTCCATCAGTCATCAAGTCCATTTCTACATTTATTATATCTCACCCTCTTATCTCCTCTGACAATATCACCACCCTAGTGAAGGTCCTTATCACCCCATGTGTGAACTATTATAATAGCTTCTGGTGGGTCTTCCTGCCTCAAATCTTTCCCCACTTCAGTGCATTCTCCACTCAGCTGTCAAATTGATCTTCCTAAAATGCAGGTCAGATTGTTCCTTATCCCTCCCCCCCCATTCAATAAACTCCAGTGGTTCTCAATTACCTTCAGCATCAAATGTAATATTTTCTGTTTGACTTTTAAGGCTCTTTGTACCCTGGTTTCTTACTAACTTCCTGAGTTTCTGTTTTCTCATCTATAAAAGGGGATAATAATAGCTGCAGTACTTGTATCACAGGGCCGTTGTAGGGCTCAGATGAGACATAGAGGTAATATCAAAGGCATAGGCAAAGTAGAGCAGAAACAAAGAAATATTTGTGACTTTGAGCAAATTCCCTGGTTTCTCTGGGTCTCACACTGTTCTTCTATTTTGTGTATCTCAAAATGGCACGTAAACATCACCTATCATGATTATCATGATCAGGCTCCTTAGCAACACAAATCTATTTGAGAAGACAAGTAGCATTAGTAGAAGTCATGGACCTTCATAGAAGGAAGCTCAGCAGCCAGTGTAGAAGACAATGTAAGTTCAGAACTGCCTTAAGAGGCAGTTCAGCTGTGAACCTCCTTATTCTGCTTCATATTCACTCCATATTTGGGGACCATTCAGTCTTGGATGATGATTTTTCTGCATTCTTCATGGTGATTAACAAATTTTGCCTTATATTATGTTTTCCCTATGTATTATATATGCCTTATCTCCACTACCAAATTTTAAGCTCCTTGAAGTTGCAGACTATTATATTGAGCTTTGTATCTCTCATAGCACCCAACACAATGACAGATACTCAGTAAATGTTTTCTAGAAGTAATGAATTAATAAAATCTGTAAATAAGGAAGATGTATAATAGATAAATGAAGGATGGAGTTAATGATTGGATTGAATTATTAATTGCATAAATGAATACATGAATGGTTGAATGAATTAAATGATGAATGGATGGATTAATAAAGTTAATAGATATTGTGTGTGGATTGAAGGGTTGAATGAATAAATAAAACATCTTGAAAATACAGCAGATAGAGACTTGTACTCTGCATTCAAATCTGGCATTATACTCTTGCTAGCTATGTAACCTTTCATAAGTTACTTAACCTGTTTTCCCCAGTTTCCTCATCTGTAATATAGGATATTAATGACATCTTTCTCTCAGGGTTGTTGGAAGGTAATATTTATAAAGCACTTAGCACAGTGTCTGGCACATAGTAGGTGGTTAATAAATTATTGTTAAAATAAAAATGGGTGAATAGATGAATAGAAAAATTAATGGATGGATGGATGGATGGAGTCAAATGGAAAATAGAAATGTATAAATGAATGAAGACGGAAGAATAAAATAAGAAACTGAAAAGATTAACAAATGGATGGAATGAAAAAATGAATTAATGGATAACTTATTGAATGAATGAAGTTACAGATGGATGAGTGAAAGAATTCTTAATTTATTATTTGAAGACTTCTACAATGCTTCAAATACTGAATAGGAATATTTTACTTGTCATATCCAAATATTGAATGCAATCTTACATTTGGTTTTCTGTGATCCCTAGTCGCAGAAATTCATTGGGAGTCCTTAGCATCCATCTGAGTTTTGCTCTGAAATCACATCTAATTAACTTACATCCTCTCCTCTTCATAGGTGAGAGCTGCCTTTAAACATAAAACCAAAGTTTGGTCCCTCACCAGCAGTTCGATTCGCAACATCAATGTGAAGCCCTTCAACTCTGACATTGTGAGTACCGCCTTATACTGAGGGTGTAATCAGCCCCCTGCCAGCCAATGCTGGCTCTAAAGCTCAAGACAATTTCCAAATGAGTAGCTCCCCCACAGAGTAAGTCCTGTCACAAGATGAGGCAAAGATTCATATATGTGGGAGCTTTCTGTGGTCTAAATTGTTTAAGTCTTCTTAGAGAACAGACAAAGTAGTGTTTCTCAAACTGGGGCTGACTTATGCTCCTTGACCCAAGCTTTAGGTCAGGAGTGGGAAATATCTGGTCCTTGGTCCATATAACACTCACAAAATCATTTGCTAAGGCTACTGTAGGTGATGATGAGCTGAAAGCTAAGAACAACATCCTCCAGCTGCTTGAGATCTACAAATTGATAATTTTGAATGGTCCATGAAATGATGTTATAAATATCCAAATGGCCCTTGGCAGAAAAAAATGGTTCCTGACTCCTGCTGTAGGTGGATCTATGACCTGAATGTGAAAACTGAGCTGATGTTCATTAACATTGTATAGCACTTCAAGGTTTGCAAAGGTCTACTAGGTGATATGGTAGATAGAGTATCGATCCTGGAGTTGGAAAAACAATTCAAATCTGAACTCAAACTTTTACTAGCTATGTGACCCTGGACAAGTCGCGTAACCCTGCTTGTTTCAGTTTCTTCAACTGTAAAATGAGCTGGAGAAGGAAATGGCAAACGATTCCAGTCTCTTTATCATGAAAACACTAAACATCATGAAGAGTTGGATGGGAATGAAATGACTGAACACACAATAGCAACACAGTTTATAAAAAATCACTTTCATATATTTATCTCCTTTGACTTTCACTCTAACCCTGTGAGGCAGGTACTTTTACTGTGTCCATTTTCTAGGTATGAAAACCGAGAGTTAGAATGGATAAGTGATTTTTCAAAGAGGTAGAGGGAATAAACAGTTACATAGCCCTTACTATGTCACCGGCACAGTGCTAGGCACTTTTCCAAATAAATCATTTGAGCCTCACAACAACCCTGTGGCTCAGTACTCCTCCTGTTAAGAAGAAATGTGTTAATGAAACTTGGGTTTTATGCTCCCTTAATATAGCTTTCTTGTTATCAAGACCATGTCCATAGAATCCAAATTGACATCATTTATTAAATACCTTGTCAGATGAAAATTTAATTTTCTGGCTCATGCCTTGGAGGACCAGAGATCAGTGATACCTACCCAGAATCACTGAATCTTAGTGTCTGACAAGCCCAATTTTCTAACAGATACAGAAATTCCTTCTGCAACTTCAGAGATGCTATGGAAAGAACACTTGAAGTTACAAGCCTCAGAAGACCTGGGTTTGAGTACTAGCTCCTCATTGTGGAGGTATTTTCTCTGGATATTAGGTTCCTCATCTCTAAAAAGAGGAGGTAGAATTAGATGTCTTCTAAGGTTTATTCCAGTTCTAATATTTTGTGGTTCTTATTCTTAGATCCCTGGATCTCTAAACAAATACCTACAAAGACAAGGAACTCACTATCCAACAATCTAACCCAGCACATTTTTGGACAATTCTGACCATTAAGAAACTCTTCCTTGTATTGAACCAAGTTAAAAAAAAATCAATGACAGAGAAAAGCAGAAAAAAATAAACTTATCAAATTAGTTAACATGTATGATAGAATCAGGATTCATTTAGAATATTGAAATGGCTCTAATAAGACAATAAATTAATTTATAATCTACGTGTTAAGAAATTCACTTTTATAAGTACATTATGGAGGAGGTTTGCTAAATAATTTTCATAAGAATGAGCTAGGGGTTTTAAGTGAACTTCAAGTTCAACAGGAGTCATGTAGCAAACAAAAGCTAATGCAATTTCAGATTGCATTAGGAGAAGCATAGTGTCTAGGACTATGGAGGTGATGGGTTTTTTTAAATGTCCTTTGGTTAGACTACATCTGGAATATTGTGCTCCTACTAAATCTAATAAATGTACGTCCATTTGAGGGCTACCAGGATAATGAGAGGGCTTGAGAACATGCTGTATAGGCATTTTTTGAAGAAACTGAACATGAGAATGAACTAGAGAAGAGGATAGGGTATGTAACAGTCATCTTCAAATGAAAGACCTATCATGTCTAAGAGTGAATAGATTTTTCTGCTTGGTAAAAGAGGGCAGATCCAGGAGCAAAAGGGGAAGATGCTTGATGTGAGGAAGGAAGAACAAACAAACATATTTTCTAATGGAGTTAAAGAAAAATGGAATTGACTATCAGAAGTCAGTGGGTTCTTTTTCACTAGAATCATTCAAGGAGAAGTTGGATGATTGCTAATTGGGTATGTTGCAAAGGAGAACAATTTTCATTCAGGTGGAGGTTAAATTAAATGATTTCTGAGTGCTAAGTGAAATGAGCAGAGCCAGGAGATCATTATACAAAGCAACAAGATTATATGATGATCAATTCTGATGGATGTGACTCTCTTCAACAATGAGATGATTCAGAACAGTTCCAATAGTTTATTGATGAAGAGAGCCATCTACACCTAGAGAGAGGACTATGGGAACTGAGTGTGGACCACAACATAGCATTTTCACTCTTTTTGTTGTTTTTCATTTGCCTTTTGTTTTCTTTCTTGTTTTCTTTTCTTTTTGATGTGATTTTTCTTGTGCAGCAAGATAATTGTATAAATACAATTTAATATATATTTCTACCATGTTTACCATATATTGAACTACTTATCTAAGGGAAGGAATGAGAAAAGGAGGGAAATTGGAACATAAGGTTTTGCAAGGGCTAATTGTCCATGTATATGTTTTGAAAAATAAAAAGCTTTAATAAAGAAAAAAAAAGATCTCTGAGTTGCCTATCAAATGAAATTTTGTGAAATCCTCCTAGCTAACTAACTCCTAGCCATGGCTCCTAGTTCTGTTTTTTAGGATCAAATAGAACAATTCCCTACCTTCTTTCCCATGACAATCCTTGAACTATTTGACAGAAATGATTATGTCATACCTCCATCTTCTCTTCTCACTATTCCTATGCCTTTGGTTTGCAGATGAATGGAACCCGACCAGGAACAACACCCACCAAACTCAATACTTGGGACAAGAGCAGTAACTCAGCCAACCGGATCGACTTGTCAGCGGTTTGACCCAGGGCCCACTTCCCTTCACCTTGAAAAGCCTGCCATGTCTTTGGGGCTCAGCCCCCCAGAGTCCCACCCCAATATTCTCACAGATATTGTTAGTAGGATCCTTTCTCCTCATCACTGCCTGGGAAATGGAAACTGGCTGCCTTGCTTGTTGGGTAACTGGTCATCTTCTTAAGTTCACTTTCTTGTATTTAATGGAGCTCACCCCTTGACCATCAGCAGAATAACTATTGCCCTGGTATACACTGGATAGCTTGCTCAGTGATGAGAACAGTGGATAGAAGGAAAGAACAAAAGGACACTCCCCACACCCATACCCACAACACTGCTGTCTGAAGCCCAGAGCTTCATGGCTACTATGAATACACAGGCTTCCTGAAGGACATGCTTCAGCTTCAGAAAGAAGAAAAATGAAGATAAACTCCTTCCTGTTGATAGTCTGAAGTCAAAGTCTTTTTGCTTCTTTCTGCATTCTCTGTTTGTACCTGAGGCGTCCAATCATCCCAGGGGTAAATACACAGAATACCAGAGACAGAGGCAAAGGAAAGGAAATCCATCTGAATCCCCCAAAGACTCTGCCCTGAAAAGAGAGAGCTCTGTTCAGTCTTTCATACTGTACTAGAGACTCAAGCCCAAGGAAACTATGACTGTTCTGCTTTCAAGAGATGCTAGGCTTCATACAAATGCATTTAGTAGCCATCGGGCCTTAGGCAGATAATAGGTGTATTATGAGCTACAATCTATGTGGGATATCACATGTACATACATCTACACATTCAAAGTCAATGACATTTACATAAATCAGCTCATATCTTCAAATCTGTGCAAAATTAAAGCTTGCTTCAGAAATCACCAGCTTTGATGATCCTCTGTTTTCCTGATTGCCTTCCTTCTTAACCATCTGTTGACCCTTAGGTCTGTCTAGAGATTCTGCCAATCAGAACCTTCCAGTTGTAGCTACCTTTATCCATGAAAATAGGGACTCCCTGAGGGCAGGAATTGCTTATTTTTAGTCTTTCTTATTTATCCCTCAGTGCCCATCACAGTGCCTTGCCAAAGGAGGGTTTGAATTAATGTCTGTTCATTTTTTCTTGCCCCATGGATCTCAGAGCTTATGAGTATTAAATGTTGTCAGGATAATGGCATCCAATTTTAAAATAATCCAGCAGCAAATAATAAAGTATATAAGAACACAGCAAAACAGGTAGTTTCCCATAACTTGCAGTCACAGATGCCTTTGAAGTACTTGGAAATTCGTGTCAACCTTCACCTATGTGCTTTGAATAAAGCCTGTGAGAATAGAACCTGTGAGGCAAAAGAAACAGAATGTTTTTATTCTAACATTTTCAAGTGGTTTCTGCCACCCATCATGCCCCTGCCATGAGATTTTACTGCTAAACATATTCTGATATTTCTATATCCAAAATTTATTTCCCACCGGGGGCATCTATCACCCACTTTTTGAGAATTTTTAAGTGGATATATATTAAATTATTGTCATGAGCAGAGCTTTCAAGTTACTCTAAATTACCATGAAATATTGTAGATGAATTTTGATCTTGGAGTCAGCAGAGCTCTGGGTTCAAATTCTGCTTCTTACACTTACTAGTTTATGTCTAAGGCAAGTCACTTTCCAGAGCTTTTGTTTCCTAATTCAGATGAAAATACTAGTTGAGTTCAGTTCATGATAGAAAGACTTCTGGGATCAGAGTAAGGGAGATCTGGTTTCAAATCCCATCTCTGAATCTTACTATTTGTATGATCCTGGACAAGTCATATAATCTACCCCCACCTCAATTTCCTCATCTATACAATAGGAATAGTTATACTATGAGGATCAAATGAGTAATGTAGAATACCTTGCAAACCTGCTATTCTTAAAGGGCTATTTAAATATCAACTTTAATCATGATCAGAGTCAATGTCTCCCTCTAACTAAGGTCAAGTCTTTGAGACTGTTCTTCCTTTTCATTTGGCCAACAGGACCAGAGAAGGGGGAGGAACAGTGGAGTATGTGATGTGAACATGGCTGCATCTTCTGCTGTGAACGTGAACGGGTTGGCTTTGGCTCAATCCTTTTGGAAATGGCAATAATTGTTACAATGATCTCTATAGGATAGGCCCTAATAGAAAACAAGGGCTTTATCAAATAAGTGTGATCCATTGGGAAGTGTGCAAACAAAATACCAGAGAATCATACTGTGATGACAGAGCTCCAAATGTTTATGAAACGTATGGGCAAGATATTTAAACCTATTTTTGATACTAGAAGATGATTTTTTTTCAAACTGTGACCATGGATGGAGATTGGAACCCATTCCCTTTTCCTCTTTTTTGCTGTATGACAAGACAAGTGATGTTAGGGGTGAAATGAATGAGTCCAATTCAGTAAGTTATTAACAATTGTATACTGTGTTTTACTTTTTGCATGCTTGTTGGTTGTAATGCATAGGATATAGCATAGACCCCTCAGCAATGTGTGGCAATAACTGTTCAATAAACTTGAAGAATATGCCATTCTGCTGGTGAGGTTGTCTCCCCCCACTGACACATATCACAATCATGCTGTAACTTATCTTTAAGTATTGCTATGATTATAAAAATATTATCACTTTGGGGCCAACCATGAGGGTCAAGTACATCATTGTCAATGAATCTATTTTCTCATCCATATGGACCTTCATCCTTTCAGTTGGAAAAATTAGAACTCATCCATGGTTGGCCTTCCTGTACAACTCTGCTCCATGATTTCCAGAAAATGAGCTGACTTTAGGGAGGGTACACACTCATGTGCTAAGGGTCTTTTCTCCTTGATATAGTTTGGACAATCAATGGAGTGCCGAGGCTGTTCAATAGTCATATCCCAGTCTTGCAATTACAACCAAGGAAATATAATTATAAACAAATGTTGGTTTTCCATTAAGGGTCAAATCTTATTTTATCCAGGATGGAGAGTATTTGTTTTAATGCAGCCCCATAATGTATATTCAATAAATGATGAAGATATGACTTATTATACTTTGCAATGTGACAGATCAATTAAAAAGAGGGGCAAGGTGTTCCCTGTGTTTGCTGAGACCTTGTTGCCGTATCTTCTCAAGGTCTCTTCCAGCTTTTTACCTTCCCTCACTCTATGATTCAATGAAATAGATTTTTCTATTGTCTATCCCATGTGTTTTGCCCTATAGCTTGAGATTGGAATGGCTTGTTAAGAAATAGTGTATCCTCATTATGTGTGTGAGTGAACCTAGAAGTTAGAACACTGTATTATGACTTTAGAAGTTGGAGTTTTTGCTTCTTTAGTTTATGATTAGCCAAAAGATAGTAAAGATGTGATCTTGCCTCAGCTTGATTCTATTTTTTTTGCTTTAAGTCTTATCTCCTCTTCTTTTCACTGTCTGGCTGATGTATCCAGAGACAAACAATCAGTTCAGATTTTCTAAACCTTTCTTTCTTAAGAAATAAAAATAGTGCAACGTATTTATGGGCTTGTATATTTGGGCTTCTGCTATATTTCATCAGTGAAACAAAATTTGGCCAAAGATGAAATTGTAATCGAAGGAATTGTGACTTTGTAATAGATTACATCACGTAAATGGTAATAAATGCCAGTAAGGCATAAAATTATGCTGTTTTTTTCCAAATAAAAATAAGTCTTCATTTTCTGTTAGTAATTTGTAATCTTTTTTTCACCCTAGTCGAACTTGAGAACTATAAATCGCTTCAGAAATCACAAGACTAGTGACTGAAGGGCTGAATGAGAGCATTGATTAGGTACTTACCTTATATGAAGTAGACAGTTAGATGGCTCAGTGGATAGTGAGGTGGTCCTAGAGTCAGGAAGACTTGTGTTAAAAAATGACCTCAAATACTAACTGTATGACCTTGAGCAGGTCACTTCATTCTGTTAGCGTTCTCTGTTGGTTTCCTCATCTGTAAAATGAGTTGAAGAAGGAAATGGCAAATTACATATCTCTGCCAAGAAAATCCTATGGACTGTACTGGTTCAGGGAGTCATGAGGAGTTGGATGCAATTCAACAATTAAACAGCAAAAATTGTGAGGTTCTATTCTAGGTTTCAGGGATACAAATACAAAAGGCAATCCCTGCTTTAAAGGAGCTTATTTTCAAACAGGGAAGACAACACATATAGAGAGGGGGAAAAAGTGTGACATATATGACATTAGAATTGCAGTCAGGAAAAACTAGGTTCAAATCCTGTGTCAGCTATTTAATAGCTGTGTGACCCTGGGAAAGCCATTATCTTCTCATAGTTGATTCCTCATGTATAAAATGATGGGTGGGATTTAATAGCATCTAATGTCTTTTCCAGCTCCAAATCAATTATTCTATAACTGGAAGTGTTAAGCCATTGTAAGTCACAGGAATATATATTGTCATCTTCCAATAGAAATATTGATTTGATTTCTGTTTCTAGATAAAGAGGTGGAAAACAGGTGGGGTGGTGATGAGACGATGTATTTAGTGGCAGATGGAAGAGGTAGGAGGTAGGAATGGGAATAAGTATTTATGAGATACCTGCTATGTGTTAGGTCACTGTGCTCAGCACTTTGTAAATGTTATTTCATTTGATCTTCACAAGAACCCCATGAAGTGAGTGCTATTATAATTCTCACTTTACAGATAGGGAAACTGAGGCAGACAGACTGAATTTGTCTTCCTGGCTCCAGGTCCAGTGCTCTGGGTGTTGCACTAGCAGCTGCCTCTAAATTGAGTGAATTAGAAACATGATCTAGGGCTTGCTACATATAGGCTTGCTAGGTAATTAAGAACCTTGTCCATGTCCATGATCTTTAATATTATCTTTATTAAGTAGTAACTGATGGAAGAACTGAGTTTGTTCTGCTCAGCTTTTTTTTTAATTAAAATTTTTTATTTACAAAACATATGCATGAGTAATTTTTCAACATTGACCCTTGCAAAACCTTGTGTTCCAGATTTTCCCTTACTTTCCCTCATCCCCTCCCCTAGATGGCAAGTAATTTAAATATGTTAAAATATATGTTAGATCCAATATATGTATGCATATTTATACAGTTATGTCACTGCACAAGAAAAATCAGATCAAACAGGAAAAAACCTGAGAAAGAAACAAAATGCAAGCAAACAACAACAGAGTGAAAATTCTATGTTGTGGTCCACACTCAGTTCCTCTCTCTGGGTGTAGATGGGTGTTTTCATCACAAGATTATTGGACCTGATCTGAATCATTTCATTGTTGGAAAGAGCCACGTCTATCAGAACCGATTATAGTAAAATCTTCTTGTTGCCATGTACAATGATCTCCTGGTTCTGTTCATTTCACTTAGCATCAGTTCATTTAAGTCTTCCCAGGCCTCTCTGAAATCATTGTGCTGATCATTTATTTTTTTTTAATTTTATTTTATTTGCATAACATATGTGTGGGTAATTCTTCAACACTAACCCTTACATAGCTTTTTGTTACATATTTTCCCCCCCAACTCCCCACCTTTCCCCTAGATGGCAGGATATCCACTACATGTTAATTATGTTAAAACATTGGCAAATCGAATATATGTATACATATTTCCAAACTTATCATTGTTGTGTAAGAAAAATCTTATCTACACGAACGATATATCAGATAAAGGAAACACAATGTAAGCAAACATCAATCAAGGAGTGTGAGAATGTTATGTTGTGGTCCACATTTCACATCCCTCTCTCTGGGTGTATATGGCTTTCTTCAGTGAACAATTGGAGGTGGTTTGAAACATTTCATTGTTGAAGAGAGCCGTGTCCATCAGAATTGATCATCATATAGTCTTGTTGTTGCCATGTATAATGATCTCCTGGTTCTGCTCATTTCACTCAGCATCAGTTCATGCAAGTCTCTCCAGGCCTCTCTGAAATCGTCCTGCTGGTCATTTCTTACAGAACAATAATATTCCATAACATTCATATAACATAATTAAAGGAATCCAGTTCCTTGCCACTACAAAAGAGAGCTGCCACAAACATTTTTGCACATGTGGGTCCTTTTACCTCCTTTAAGATCTCTTTGGGATATAAGCCCAATAGAAACATTGCTGGGTCAAAGGATATGCACAGTTTGATAACTTTTTGAGCATAGTTCCAAATTGCTCTCCAGAATGGTTGGATTTGTTCACAGTTCCACCAACAATGTATTAGTGTCCCAGTTTTCCCACATCCCCTCCAACATTTATCAATCTTTTCCTGCCATCTTAGCCAATCTGAGAGGTGTGTAGTGGTATCTCAGAGTTGTCTTAATTTGCATGTCTCTGATCAATAGTGCCAATCCTAAATTTTCAACAGCCAATAGCTAGCATTTAGTTCTACTGAATGTCATGCCAACAGAAAAAAAAACTCTTCCTATCCAAAATGAACTCACAGATTCAGAATCACAGAATTTTCTAGTTAGATGGAAATTCAAAGATGATCTAGTGTCATCTACACCTATATTAGAATCTCTATGATGTCAGCTTGTGATATGGTGCAGAGAATACTGAATTTTTGAGTCATGGGACCTGAGATCAAATCCCATCTTGGCAATTTATGCCCCTCGTGACCTGGAGCAAATAAATTAATCTCTTTAGACATGTCTTGTCATCTGCAGGATGAGGGACTAAACCTTTGATTCTTAATCCACCTTTTGTTTTTTGGACCCATTTGTCAGCCCAATGAAGCCTATGGATCTTTTTCTCTGAATAATGTTTTTAAATGCAATAAAATAAAATTCATAGGATTACAAAGAAAACCAATTAGACTGAAATATAGTTATTACTATAGGAAAAACTCAAGGTTAAGAACTTCTGAACAAGATCTTTGATCTTAAATGTTCATCCTATTTCTCCTGAATCTTTCCAGTGAAAAGAATCTCTGGGTTTTTCTTATCTTTTTAATCTTAATAGGTTATTTTCTCACATAGAAGTTGTCATTCTTAATTGATGAAATAAAGGAAATATATCATGGTTTTGAAAGGAGTCCCATGGCTTTCCAAAGAAGTCCATTCTACTTTCCGATAACTATAATCTTTAGGAAAATTTTCCCCCTCACACAGTGTTAAAAAATCTGTCATTTTCACCTACTGCTCCTAATTTTGTCTTTTTGGCAGGCAGGAGAAAAAGGTAATCCCCTTATCTTTCAAATATTTGAAAATAGTTATCATGTCTCTCCTCAATCTGCCCTTCAGCAGGCTAAATACCTGCCATTCTTTCAAATGAGCTTTATGTGATATGACCTTGAATCACATTCTCATCCTCTTCTGGCTCTCTAGATTGTCAAGGCACTTCCTAAAATGTGACCCCAGAACTGAACGCAATATTCCAGTTGAGGTCCAACTAGGAAGGAGTAGAGGGGGCCTCTCACCTCCCTCATTCTGGACACATTGTCCCTTCTACAGTGACCCAAGTTAACATCATGTCTTCTGTCTGTGTACCCATTGTCTCAAATTGACCTGGGAATCAACAAAGCATCTGAATGTGATTTTATTTGATTGCATAGACTGTTTATCTTACCACATTTTTCCTATCCAGCACTTGTAAAAAGTTTTTTTCCCAAGTATATTTAGCTTTATATTTATTTTATTAAATTTTGTCTTGTTATATTTTGGCTAAATGTCTGAACCTATCAAGGTCTTTCTGGAGTCCAACTCTTTCATCAAACATTTGACAAGCATGTCATTGGCATCTTTAACTAACTTACTGATATATATTTTAAATATGGGGCAGCTAGGTGGCGCAGTGGATAGAGCACCAGCCCTGAAATCAGGAGGACCTGAGTTCAAATCTGGTCTCAGACACTTAACACTTCCTAGCTGTGTGACCCTGGGCAAGTCACTTAACCCCAATTGCCTCAGCAAAAAGCAAAAAAAAAAAAAAGATATATATTTTAAATATAATGGAGATGAGAGATAGAAAGAGGGAGAGAGACAGACAGACAGATGGAGACAGAGACACAGCGGGAAAGAAAGAGACAGAGGGACAAATACATAGAGAGAAGAGATATACAGAGAAACAGATACAGCAAGATAAAGAGAGAGAGGCAAAGAGAAAAAGAGAGAAGAGGGAAGTGGGAGGTAGGGAGGAAGAGACAGAGACAGAGATAGAGACATGAAGATAGAAAAACACACAGAGAGAGACAGAGAAACAGAAACAGAGAAACACAAAGTGACATAGAGAGACAAGTATATATGTATGTCTATATATCTATATCTATAGAGAGAGAGATGGAGAGACAGAAAGAGACACAGAAACAGAGACAGGGAGACAAGCACATATGTATGTGTGTACATATATATTTTATATACAGAGACAGAGACAAGTATATGTGTGTATATATATACATATTACATATATACTATATACTATATATAGAGAGAGACAGACAGACAGACAGACAGACAGACAGAGAAAGAGGGAAGGAGGGAGAGACAGAGACAGAGAGAATAAAGAGTATCATTGATAAACAAGTAATAGAGGTAGAAGCAGAGAATAGAGACTCAGGGATAGAGAGTCTAGTAACCCATCCAAAAATCAATTAAAGCTAATCTGGCATGGCTTGTTTTTGATGAAGACATGTTGGTTCTTTGTAATCACAAACTATCCCTTTAATAATTAATACATTCTAGAATTTTGCCTGGAGCCACAGTCAGTGATTCCATTTTCTTCCTTTTGTATCTGAAAATCAGGACACTAGTTGCTTTCTTTTCTGTGGCACTCTTCCTAATAATCTTTCAAAGACTATTGAGAGCATCTTACCAATTACTTCAGTAGTACATCAGGTCCTGGGGACTTTAAAACATTGGCCATCTTTTAACTCTTCTTTAGAAAATGTCTAACTCCATCTGCCATCTTGATGATTTCTTGACTTCTGTGTGTCCTGTGACAAATCAATACATCTTACACTGTTCCCCTTTCCCCTCCAAGGAAACAGTAACAACATAACATCAGTAACAATAGTAACAACAAAAGTAAACTATCTGGTCCTGCCATCACCTTCTTTATGTAGATAGAACCATGATACTTATGACCACTGAGGCTGAAAACTATAACTTTCAGCCTTTCCACTCCACTGGAAAACAGGATTCCCACTCCTGGCTCTTTCCATCTCCAATAATGAATTTTTTTTGCCTTATATAGCCCATAATCAGGCCAGCACAATACTTCCCGTAAAATCCTCTTCAAGCCATTTTCTCCCATGACTTTATGTGTTATATTCTCCAGTTACAATGTAAGCTTCTTGAGGATGGGGAGTGTGTTGCTCATTTTGGAATGTATCATCAGATATTAGT
The DNA here is from genome assembly GCA_023553655.1 of Myrmecobius fasciatus. Lineage (NCBI taxonomy): Eukaryota > Metazoa > Chordata > Mammalia > Dasyuromorphia > Myrmecobiidae > Myrmecobius > Myrmecobius fasciatus. The sequence continues at coordinate 165,255 of JAJPUD010000378.1, read as the reverse complement.
AGAGTGACTGGCAGAAAGTTAAGTACTAAATAAATTACTTTTGGACAGCCAATTGTGCAGTAGATAGAGTCCTGGGACAGAGTCAGGAAGACATCTTTCTGAGTTCAAATCCAACTTCAGACACTGTGTGAACCTGGGCAAGTAACTTTACTCTCTTTGCCTCATTTTCCTCATCTGTAAAATGAACTGGCAAAGGAAATGGCAAATCACTCCATTTTCTCTGCTAAGAAAAGCCCAAATAGAGTCATCAAGAATCTGATATAACTGAAATGATTGAACAACAACAAAAAATATCTATTTGTCTGTCTGTTTATCTATACCTACTTACCTGTCTGTCTATCTCTACATCTCTACCTATTACCTATCTACCTATCTATCTGTCTATCTCTCTACCTGTTTATCTGTCTGTCTCTGTCTCAGTCTCTCTTTTTCTCTCTCCCTCCTTCCCTCCCTATCTGTCTATCTCTACTTATCTATATATCTATCTCTACTTATCTGTCTATCTGTCTATCTCTCTTTCTCTATCTACCTTTCTATCTATGTTTCTAGATACTATTTGTGACTCTTCTCTTTCTTATACCCTCCCATTCCAATGTCTAATTGGTTGTCAAGTTATATTAATTCTATTTCTACAGCACCTCCCACATTTGTTCTCTCCTTTCAATTCCCACTGTTAGTTTAGGCCCTAGACTATGATAATCACTTTGTAACTGGTCTTTCCATGCGTCATCTCTGAGTCCAATCTCTCCTTCATTGAGTTGTCACTGTAATTTTTCTACTCTGCCATTCATATTATTCTATTCCTCTAGCTCAAAATTCTTTCATACACTCTGCTCTGTCTACTTAATAAAGCGTAAAAGTAACTGATCCAATCACGCCTCTTATATTGGCTTTGGGTTATGTCCCTGTGAAAGAGGCTGAGAAACCTCATTTTAGAAAGGGATGATGATGAGATGCCTTCCCTTGATCTCGACCAGGTAGGAATGAGAAACCACATTGGCCAGTTTGTGTCTGATGAATATATTCTCAGTTCTGACTCAGCAGTCATTCAAAAGTCCCTGGAAGGAATACCTGCACAGACTTTGAATTAGGGAGGAGTGTCCTTCCATCACATATCATCATGCCTTTCAGGAAGGAGGCTCCTCAGTCTCTTTCACCTAGGGTTTGGAGCATGTTTTTAAAGCATAATCTTGGCTAGAACACCACCACCCTTACCACTATTAAAAGAAAGGAAGGAAATATTTATTTAGCACTTACTATTTCCAAGCACTCTGCTGAGCACTTTACAATTAGAATCTTCTTTAATTCCACAACAACCCTTAGAGGTAAGTGCTCTTATTATTCCCATTTTACAGATGAGGAAACTAAGGCAAATGGGTTCAGTGACTTGCCCAGGGCCATAAAATTAGTGAGTATCTGAGGGTGAATCTGAACTCAGATTTTCTTGACTCCAGGTCTGGTGCTTTATCCACCATACCACCAAGGTGACCTTTGACACCCAAAATTTAGCTCCTACTAAGTTTTATCTTATATTGCTTCTCTTCATTTTCTCTATATTCCTGCTCAGCTAAGATACTTTCCACTCTCCACTTGTGTCTAATCACTTACTGTCATTTTTCCTTTATTTGTAATGCTCTCCTTCCCCAGACCATTTTCATCCACTGATAGAAGGTTCTCCCCTTTCTTCAACCCCATCTCTCATGCTATCTCTTCCTTGAAGCCTTCTCTGTCTCAAGTGAGAGTGATTTCTCTTTCCCACCTCCACATTTCTTGTTTGCATGCTTTGTTTTTATTACACTCTCCTTCAAATGATATTTAATGATATGGTCCTGTGACTTCTTCAGGACAGGGGAATTTCCAAATGTGAAAAATCCTTCTATTAATACAGGTCAGTGTTTTCTCTATAACATAGTTTTAGTGAATGTCTAGACCTTTAAGAAATCAAGTTACTTGACTAGGGATGCAGAGCCAGCATTTATCACAGGTGGGGTTTGAAATTTCTGCCATGGTGTCTTTCATTTCTTGTATTTAGTGTAAAATTTTCATTTTCCTTTTCAATTGTGAGCTCCTATAGGAGAGAGAATGGTTCTTATTTTATCTTTGCATTTTTCTCACTGCCTAGCTCAGGGTTTTCCTTTCCCACACTCAAATATTTGAAGGATCTAGCTTTGTCCTATGGGGAACCGTCTTCACTCACTGAAGATGTCAGAGTATTGAGGGCTTGATAGATTTTAGAATCACACCTGAAAAGAGCCTCAGAGACCACCTTGTCCTAATTTTACAGAAGAAATCAAAATTCAGTGAGAGAAATTCAAAAATAGTTAGCATTTATATAACACATTAAAGTTTGCAAATTGTTTTAAATGTGTTAGCTCATTTAATATAACAGATCTGGGAAGTAGGTACTATTTATCCCCATTTTACATTTGAAGAAACTAAGACAGAGATTAAGTGTTTTCTCAAGGGACATAGCTAGTGCCCCTTGAGTATGTCTCAAGGAGAAAGGGATTATTTCTTTTAACATTTAATTTTTATTTTTGTCAATTACATATAAACAAAAGTTTTAACATTTAAAAATATTTTCAGTTCAATATTGTCTCCCTTCCTCCTTTCTTTCCTAGGGAAGGAAAACAATTTGATATAGATTATACATGTGCAAAAAAATTTTTAAAAAAAGATTGTACATATGTAACCATGTAAGACATTTTCTTATTAGCCATGTTACAAAAGGAAACAGAGACCAAACAAAACAAAAATAGTAAAGAAAATATTTTTAAAAGTATGTTTTAATCTATATTTAAACTCCATTAATTCTTTTTTTGAATGTGAATAGTATTTTTCACTTTAAGTCCTATAGGATTATCTTGAATCAGTGTATTGCTGAGAATAGTTGTCATTCACAGTTGATCATTGTACAATATTGCTGTAACTGTGTACACTGTCCTCCTGGTTCTGTTCATTTCACTTTGTATCACTTCATATAAGTCTTTCCAGTTTTTTCCCCTGAAGTCATCATGCTCATCATTTCTTTATAGCACAATAGTAATACATCTCAATGATATACCACAACTTATTTAGTCATTCCCCAGTTGATGGCCATCCCTTCAATTTCCAATTCTCTGCCACCAAATTGGAGAAGAATTTAATTTTTTTTTAAAAAATTAAAATTAAATTTAAAAAAAAATTAAATATTTTTGTACTTACAGGTTAAGGGAGTATTTTAATTCAGGTCTTGTCTATAACAAGACCAGTACTCTATTTGTGATGTCACTCAGGTCACAAAGATACCAAGCATCAGGATTTAGATTTGAATTCATGCCTTCTGACTACAGAGACACAAACCAAGAAAATAGCCTGTCATAGTGTCATGAGTGACACCTTGCTCAGTGGAACCTTCCAGTAAAAATGAGAAAAATTTAAAGATTTTCTGAACATTAATTCTCCAAACATTTCTGCTGGTGGATAGGGAAGAGGAAGAAGAAACTTAAGGGCGGCTAAGAGGCTTAGTAAATAGAGATCTGACTCTGGAGTTGGGAGCATCTGAGTTAAATTCAGCCTCAGAGACTAGCTGTGTGACCTTGGACAAGTCACTTCACCCTGTTTGCCTCAGTTTCTTCATCTGGAAAATAAACTTGAGAAGGAAATGAGAAACCACTTTAGTATCTTTGCTAAGAAAACCCCAACTGGGGTCAGCAAGGGTAGGACCTGACTAATTGACTAAAACAGCAACAGATCTAGTTAAACTAACCAACCAATAGCCATCATTGTAACAAGTAGAACCATTCCATCAATAACTGGCTTCAGGGTTTCACACATACATCTATATTCTAACAGAATTTTGGAAAACTCCTCTTTAAGTAATTAAATACTTCTGTCAGAAGTTTCTTTGGGAATGATTATCTAGTTCAACACTCCAAAGTAATGGGAATTTGCAACAAATAAAACCTTATTTTTCTTCTCAGAAATAGCATTACAAAACCCTAACTGGCTGAAATATTAGCAGAAATCAGATGCTCAAGGTAAAGTAAGCTGTATTCATTTTAACTAACAAAGTGGACAGTACTTAATGATACTGAAAGGTCTTGAAATCTATGGTTTCAGCTAAAAATATATTAGGATGTGATATTGTATAAAGAGCTAATTTAATAACTAAGTGCTTGCGAATGAAAAATAAATTGAGTTTGTCTTACTAATTTACAGGTAGATGTCAAATTAGTATAGAGAATTCTGAAGCAGGAGTTCTCTCTGCAAATAAAATCATAAATCAAAACCCCAAACTCAAACTCAAACAAAAAACCTGAACCTGTAATGCCAGAGAAACTGAGGCAAGACAGAGATTGGTTTTTAATATTTTTAAAAATATTTTAAATATTTTAATTGTGGAGAGTTTAGCTAGCTGACAAGGATGGGACTCATGTCCATAAATCATTCTGGCCCTGAGCAACTGAGGCAGGGACCTTTTAAAATTTTTTTTTTAAAACTAAACAATATCGGGGCAGCTAGGTGGCGCAGTGGATAGAGCACCAGCCCTGAAGTCAGGAGGACCTGAGTTCAAATCTGGTCTCAGACACTTAACACTTCCTAGCTGTGTGACCCTGAGCAAGTCACTTAACCCCAAATGCCTCAGCAAAAACAAAACAACAACAAAAAATCTCAAGAAACAGAAAATAAAATAAAATAAAATAAACAGTATCTATCTATCTATCTATCTATCTATCTATCTATCTATCTATCTATCTATATCTTGAGTATACAAGGCAGATAAGGGGGACGAGGACACTGTCTGGGTGGACAAGCTATAATTCCAGGAGAGGATCATAACTTAGTCCTGACAGAATGAGGGTGAAGATAAGGTTGAGGGCAGGAGACAGAGAGGCAAGAGACAATGCTCAAGAGGAGGAAGAATTATCCCAGCAAGGATTGAGATAAGGCACCTGGAGTTTTATGACTCATTGGTATTTCAAGGCTTCTTTTCTGGCTCAATTCTCCAAGTACTAATGCCAAGGAAAAGGGGGTGGGGTTTATAATAATTTTATTCAGGGCATAACAAACCCATGCAGATATAAATTACATGGCATTAGTCACTGTAAAAAAAAAACCTTTAAAATAATATCTTATTTTTTCTAAATTACATGTAAAAACAATTTTGAACATTAAAAAAAATTTGAGTTCCAAATTCTCCCCCATTCGTACCTTCCCCCTCTCTAAGACAGTAAATAATTTGATACACTAATATGTGGGCAGTCATGCAAAGCATATTTCCATATTAGTCATGTTGTGTCATTGTAAAACTAAAACATGCAAATTCACATGTGTTATGGTTAAACTTAAAAGCTGAAGTGCTAATGAAAGTCCTAAGGATAATTAATCAACATTTATTAAGCACCTAGTATAACAAAAGGTCCAAAGCAATAAGAACAAATTTCACAACCAGTATCTTACTGTCTCAAATGCAATTTATTTTATATTGAAGAAGCCACCACTCCTGAAGAATAAATTCAATATCCAGGATTTATAGCCTCCAACCATTACAGTATTTTACCTGCAAATTATCATCAAATGAGCAGGTCATACTTCTCCATTGCCGCAGGTTTTCTAATAAAAAAAAAGACAAATCAAGGAGATTTCTCCATTTTAAAATTAGAACTTAAAAATGGATGAATGTATATAAAATGAATTAAAAACTAGAAAGTCTTAGAATTAGAATATTCTATAACTGTGAAGAAGAAACACAGACTCTGTTTAGACATTGGCTGGTAGGTTCCTCATTAGCTTCCTGTGACACACCCATGCAGTTTGAACACCTTTCATCCCTTACCATTACTAACTGTAATAATTGTTGCCATATTCCTACATCTTTTATGTCATTGTTGTTAATTCATTTCAGCCAAATCTGACTCTTCTTAACTTCTTTTGGAGTTTTCTTGGCAGAGATACTGGAATGGTTTGTAATTTCTTTCTCTAGATCATTTTACAGATGTGGAAACTGAGGCAGACAGGGTGAAATGACTTATACAGGGTTGTAGTTAATAAATGTCTGAGCCAAGATTTGAATTCATGAGATGTCTTCCTCACTCCAGTGCTCTATCCACTACTACATCACCTAGCAACTCACATCTTATATATACTTTTATATATGTATATATATGTATATATACATGAAATTTAAATAATTGATTGAGATTTTTTTTTATCTACCTTGTAAGAAAAGGCTTTCCCATCCATATAGGAGGATTAATAAAAAGCATCTTGTAATCAGTGGTTATTTCCCCTTCTTCCCTCCCAACCAAGTACTACATCTTTTTCAGACTCAGTATAAAATCCTCTATTTGCCTTTAAATAACATGGCCTCTTCCTACATATCCAGTCTTCTTCAATGTCCATGCCCTTTACAATGCAGTAACACTGACATCCTTGCTATCCTTCACACAAAACATCCCATTTCTTAACCTTGAGTATTTTTGGATATTGTTTCTCATGCCTCTGAGAAATTCTCTCTCTCCTAATCTCTCACCTCTTGGCTTCCCTGGCTCTCTTCAAATCTCTCCTAAAAGCCCACCTTCTGTAAGGGGGGTCTTCTTGATTTCCCTTAATGTTAGCATTCTGTGATCACCTTCAATTTATCCTGCAGTTATCTTGTTTGAACATGACTGTTTTCATTAAATTGTAAGGTTCTTGAGAGCAAGGGACTTTTTTGACCTTTCTTTGTATCCCCAGAGTTTAGTATAGTACTTAATATATAGTAATAAATTCTTTTTGACTTGGTTTGACTCAGGGTATTTTTAAGATATGGCTTGTCGACATGAAAATGTATGTATTGGAGAACCATGTCTAATAATTTAGCCATGGATTTAAGGAAAGTCTGAAGTTACCATAACTTCTTGTTTCAGTTCCTGATTGACTCAGATTGAATGTAAATAGCAGTTATTTCTGCTTTGGTCAGAAATCCTGAGGGTCTTCCTTCCCAGATTCATTTATTTATTTATTTAGATTTTTTGGACTAGGTTAAAGAGGTGATTCTTTGCCTAAATCTACTTAGCCTTAATCACTGAATGGATTCACCTTCAGTCAAACTGAGACCTGTTGAACACCTTGGCTTAAAATGGCCAAAATATCCCATTTCATCCTAAGCCATTTCAAGTTATCCTCATCTCTATTCTGGTCACTGGACCCAGCTGACTCTGGAGGGGAAAGTGAGGTAGGTGACCTTGCCCAGCCCTTGCTCACTTAAATCCAATTCACTTGAATGTCATGGCATCACTTCCTTGTTATTACAATACTCCTTGAGAATGAAGGACAAACAACAGAAACAATAATAAGGTACAAAATCTTTCTTTCCTAAGGAACATGTGTTCTCATAATATATGTAACAGAAATCAGAGTAGAATAAAGCCAATATGGCAGAGTGAAGAGAGCCCAAGGCTTAAGGTCAAAGAAACTACTATAAATTCTCAGCTCTGCTACTTAGTGACTGGATAACTTTAGGGGAAATCACTTTTTGCATCTCAGTTTCAGTTTTCTCCTCTGTAAAATGAGGAGGTTGGGCTCAAAAAGGTTCCTTTCTGCTCTAATACCGCACATATGTTGTTATTTTCACTAGACTTGTAATTTCATCAGTATATCTCAGTAAAAAAAATCCTTCTATCAAAACAGACTATATCTGCTCTGCAATTTAATGTCCCAGGGAATAGCATTCTGCAGCACTGAGAGTTTAAGTCACTTGCTTAGAATCACAAAAATCAGGTGTGTGTCAGAAGAGACTTGCAACCAAGTTTGCTGAGAATAGCTCTTTCTCATCTCATCTATTTCTCTATCTCTCTGTCTCTCTCTCTTTCTGTCTCTCCTCTACCGAAGTGCTATATAGAATATATAAATTTAAGTTATTATTTTAATTTCTATTATTATTATCATTATTAGGCTTGTCCAGAGTCACACATATATCAAAACTGGGGTTTGAACCCATGTTCCATTACCCTACGGAAGCATCTTTTCTAGGGTACCATTTCAATCTTCCAATAGTAAAAGACATGGCAGTTTAACCCATCAGAGCCACTGGCCAAAGGATGATTGTCTGATAAAATTGTCATGCTCAGCTGATCCCTTCAAAGACAATTCCATTTCCTATTAAGTCACTCTGGTCAAGAAGAAAAACAAAGGGTTCAGGGTGAAGTTTTGAATTCCCAGGCACTTCTGGCCCCATATAGTAAACAGAAGGGCTGGATGTTCAGGACATCATCCAGCAACTAGCTTAACAAAGTAACTGGTCCACTGAATCCTTTAATTATTGAGTAAAAATCTTTGCACAGAAAACAATTTAAAGCACAGAGAGATGAATATATTTTCTAAACCTAGTCCTGGAGATTTGGAGCAAAGAAAAAAAATCAATTCCTCTCATCCAGGCAACCTTCAAAGCAGATTGAACCCTTTCTATCAACCATTAATTTAGGATACCTATCACTTCCCAGCTGGATGGAGATGCCTGTATCAACTCTGATTAGTTTATCTATATCAGACAAACAATGGCTGGGAATGGACGCCCTGCTTTCTGCAGAATGGATACTTGATGAAAAATATGGGTTTGGAATTGCTCTATTCACCACTAAAGAGTACCTGAAGTAGGAGAGTGGAAATCAAAACTGATAAACTTCTAAGCTCTTAACAAGTGATGCTGTTAGTTGACTCCTGGTCATGTGGCAGGGTGCAGGTGTGTTTTTGAGGCCTTGAGATTTTCCTGTTTTAATTTTTTTTGTTTCCCATCCAGAATCATATGATTGGAAGAGACCTCAGTGGCCAGCTAGTTCAATGCAGATTTCAACAAGAGGCCTCTTTACTGCAGGTCCAACTCAGCCAGAGTTAAAGCCCTCTACCTCCCAAACCCAGAGATCAAGAGCTCATGAGCTCCTGCAATAGCACCTTTTACTTTGGAATCATGATTAAGATCTTGTGGTTAGGAAATGTGTCTTTAGCTCAAGTATAAACCTGTCTTTCTGAAGACTTCCTTCATTGTTAAGCTTTGTCCTTTTCCATCAGACAGAACAAATATAATCCCTCTTTTGTGGGGCAGCCCTTCAGTTGAGTTATTTGAAGGCTACTCTTACTGCCAATCAACAAGAATAAATTAAGATAGATAATGCCATTGTAAGCATGGATGTTACAAAGACAAAATTGAGTACCTATGATTTTAAAGAATCTATAACTGACAAAGTGACCAAAATAGACATATCCAGGATCTGTCTTTCTCCCCCCCCCCACTTTTTCTTCTATTCCCTTCTCTTCTCTTCTTCCTTCCTCCCTTCCTCTTTTTCTTTCTTTGTCTCTTTCTTTTCTTTGTCTCTTGCTATCACTCTATTATCTAACATCTATATCCATACCTATATCTGTAATTATTTTTATGTCATCTATATCTGTATCATTGATATCTCTATCTCTAATTCATCTGTCTCTGTCTCACTGCCTCTATTTCATCTGTCTTTATATCTCTGTGTCTATATGTGTTTGTTTTTTTGTATTTATATATTTGTATATATATACATATTTATACATATATATTTGTGTATATATTAATATATATGTAATATATATAATATATAAACATAATATAGCATCTATATCCATATACAATATATGTATATATCTATATAAAAACATACATATGTCACACATATGCAAGTTTGTCTCTTGTTATACATATGTATATTTGTAATATATAATCTGTGAAATGTACATATTTTTAGATATGCATGAAATTACATACATATTTATATTAAAATGTAGATGCAGATATGGACATGTAGCAAGGACACCCTCTTTGAGAGAGGCAGCTGTGGTTTGGTGGAGAGAGCTCTGGCTTTTCCTATTTCTGACATTCAGACACTGAGACTTGGGGGAAGAATCTTTGTGTTCTCAGACAACTCTCTAAGACCATAAATTGAGAAGTATTGTTCTGCATCTGTGTAGAGAACTGGATACTTGGATGAAATCACAGATACACGTAGGAGAAAGTACATAGCATTTTACAGGAGGTGGTGGAGAGGAGAAAGCTAACAACTGGAGGACATCAGGGAAGCTTTTAAGGGGAAGTTCATGTGCCTTAACTTTCTCTTTTCTAGGGTAATTATTTCTAGTTCCTTTACCTGAGCTTTTATGATATATGCCTAAAATCCTTCCCCATAGTCATTCTTCTTTTGTTGCTGTCCTTTCTCAAAATGTGTAACTCTGAAATGTTCAGTGACACGTGAAGACAACTAGCATTTATTAAACACTTACTATGTGCCTGGCAATGTGCTCAGGGCTGGGGCAAAACAAAACAAAACAAAACAGTTAATACTCTCAAGGAGGTTACAGTTCAATGAGAGAGACAATATCAAACAAGTATGACAAACAAGATATTCATAGGATAAGTAGATGATCAACAGAAGATCCTGGTATTATGGAGGATCAGGAAAGATTTATTGTAGAAATTAGAGTCTTTGCTCCAGGGAAGCCAAGAGAAGGAGAAAAAGAGAGAATTCCAGATGTGGGGGATAACTTCCAGCTGCGATTATGCAAGTCTAAATTTGTAGTGATCCAGTTAGTATGATTTCATAATTTTTTTTCACTTTTGTTCAGCAGAATGGAGCAAAAGCATCAAATGGTGATATTAATCCAAGATTTGAGCTTAGCAAGGCAAGATCTATGATGTGATGAGTGGTGAAAGGACTCTAAAAAGGACAGTGTAAACTTTAATTGGTTCATTATATGGTCAGGTTGGGGAAGGGAAGGGAGTTTAGTTAGTGGGTAAGCACTGGTCAAGAAAGACATTGATGAGTGAAGGGATACAAGGCCACTGACAAGATGAACAGAGTTAGGGATTTTAAGGCAGAGATAAAGGTGTTGTTATTCCACTTTTATCTGTCTGATTCAGTTTCTTTAACTGTATAATGGACATAATAGCAGCCATCTCTCGGGATAGTTTGTTGTTATAATAAAATGAAATCATATTTGTAAAGTGCTTTACAATTCTATAGATTCTAGTTCAGTTCATCTCTGTGCCCTAGTTTTCTACTGATCCAATGATGTCATTTGCACCAAGCTTCCTTTATCCCAAGTGGAATGTAATTCCCTATTCCATCCATCTTTGGACCAGGGTCATATCCTCACTCTATGGAAGGCAGAGAACTTAATGTGAATGTCATTCTTTCCTTCTAGAAGGTTCTTTTCCAATGACATCTATGATGCAGGTTCCCCCTCTTCCTTTTCCTTCTCCTTCCTCCCCCCATCTCACCGCTGTTCACTTGAGGAGTCATAGCCTTACATTTATATTCCAAAGGAATATAAATTTTGATTGCATATGCTTTACAAGGTATCATGAGATTTGGGGACTAGAGTTTTTCCTTCTCTATTTATTCTAATATTATTTTTTTTTTAAAAACTGGGACAATTAGTAATTTTGTCTCATGTGGTTTCATTTATGTTCTCTTGAAATATAGCTTGGAAAAACAAGGCTGTGATAAAGCCTGTTGTGATATAAATGGAGCTACTTGGACATGCCTTTAAACCCAAATCACTCTGTTTGCCACTAATAGGTCCCAGTTCAGGACTTGCTCATTTTTTGGATCTTGATGGCTCAGAGTGAGTGCAAATGGCAACGGTTTCTGTTCTGGCCAGAAATTCTGACGTTCTTCCCCTCTCTGCTTCTTTTAAATATAATTCAGGTACAAGTCAAGACATTACCCTCATGAAACCATTGGTCCTCTTAAAGAAGGCATGATGAACAACAGCAGCAACAACAACAAAAACAATGATACAACCAAGGAGCATTTACGCATACAGATCCCTCTGGCACTAAAACCAAAGCCATAATGAGTTCCTTTTCCATATTGGAAATAAAATAAGTGCCTTAAATGAACATTTAAAGAGATCACTTGATATTCTTAGGATACAAAAATGCCATAATGGCAGCAAATCACTATTCAACAGGCCTCCTTTGGGTTTCCAATGAGGAGCTCATCTAAGCTCATTGAGGGAGAGCAAGCATTCCATATGAGAGTTTTGTTTTTTAACTTTTATTTCTTGTTGATCATATGCTAAGCTCAGCTATTTGAAGCCATCAAATTACTAGAAGTGCTGTCAGCCCTCTGTATATTTCCATACCCTGGTGAAAAGCCTCAAGTGAGCCTTCTTAGTTGTGGTTCTAATGTGCTGATTGAGGTATCATTTCTCTCCTCTGCCTTTGACTATTTATCTGCTTCCAACTGCCACTCTCAAGCCCAAAGGATAATTCATTTCTGGCTTTTTTCCCCCTTTAAAGCTAATCAGTGAGTAGTCTGTCCTGTTTTCAGAAAGACTACCTGGTTCAAATTAAGAATAAGAATGACAGTCTTTCTAGTGACTTACAATCAAAAAACAAAATTCATGGAAAAGTCAGCAGGCTACCTTATGAATCATGTTAAACTCAGGGATTAATTAAATTGCTTATTTATAGGTGACTCATTTCTGGAAAGGATTTTTTTTTTATTTGGAAGGATGAGTATATTCTGGGGAGTGGATGATCATTGTGTGATTAAGGCCTCAGTGCTTCATCATGGCCAGGAGGCAAACTTGGGTTCTTGGATATTGTACTAGTAATATCTAATTTCTTTGTCATGCCCTAGAAAGCCAGAGCTGTGTTGAGTACAGGTCTGGTGAAGGACTGAATGCTTCCTTTCTGATATCTAGCCTAGCCACATTCAGGGGGGCTCATCACCAGTTGGACTGAATTTATTTTTTGTCTAAGGCAACTAACTCTCCAAGACCATTGACTAAGTAGAAAGACTGTGCCTTTCCTGGAGGGTTGGAATATCCACATACATTGATAACATGCATTTTCAGAGCTACCTCAGTATTTGAGAGGCAGAGACCATGGTGACAAGGAAGGAGGAAGCAAGCAAGCAAGCATATATTAAGCACGTGTTACATGCCATGCACTATGTTACAAATATTATCACAATAGCTCAGGTGTATCATCCAGACTAATTCTCTGGAGGGTCTGGGTACCAGCCTGAGTCTTTGATCTTGGGAGAGGAGTGAAGAGTCAGGAACCCAGATGGATGGTCAAACATGGAGTGTTTATTTCAAGTTCTCTCAGCCTTAATTACCTTAGTATAATCACATCACTACAGTACACTGCACATGTGCTAAGTATAAGCATCTTGCTATTATTATGTAGATACCTCTTTGCTCCAAGTAACTCTGCTTCAAGTAGGACACAGGTTGTCACCCCCCAGACTTCTCAAGAAGGCTGAGATAACCCCAAGGGGAGATGAGAGCCAAACTAAACATTATCAGCAGGTTCCCTGTGGGCTGAAGGGTCTTATAACTCACCCAGAATTCCCCCACTATCTGTGAACCTCTACATTGAGGGGAGTGGGTGCTTATATTATTCCCATTTCACAGCTGAGAAATTGAGGCAAATTAAATGACTTGCCCAGTGTCATAGTGCTTGTAAATGCCTGAGGTTTTCCTGACTCATGGCCAATCCCTTGTGTTATCTGCCTGTCTCTGATAAGTTCATTATCTCTGATAAATTCATTATAATTATCTTATTTGATCCTCACAACAACCTTAGGAGGTAGGTGTTATTTTAACCATCTCTTTGTTATTGTTGTTTCATTCCTATCTCTGTATGACCCTATTTGGAGTTTTCTTTTTCCTTCTCCATCTTATTTTATACATGAGGAAACTGAGACAAATAAGGTTAAGTGACTTGCTCAGGTTCACACAGTTAGTGAGTGCCTGAGGCTGGATTTGAACTCAGGTTTTCCTGACTCCAGTCTTGACATTCCATCCCTTATACCATCTACTATTAGCCTATGAATTAAGCGAATAAAACACATTCATCCCCTCTCCCACACCATTACCTTAAGTGACTTAAGTGAGCATGAAATCATTATGGACAAGAATGGGAGAGAGGATTTATCCCTAGCACCCCATTACTCTCCTCAGTCTTCAAGGGGAAACTCTGTTATTTTTTTTTCATAAGAAAAGGACAATTCATGAATTTGTGAAAAGTCAGACCTTTAACATATATCCACTAATTAGTCAACCACCAGGTTCTGGTTCATTTATTACTTTTGTTATTTTGCCCAAGTCAAATGAACTTTTTGGGACTTGCTTTCTTTATCCATAAAATGATGGAATTGCATTCAATGGTTGCTTCCAGCTCTATAATTATGATTCTCTGACTTGTGCATCCTGGATGCTAGATTCTATACTAGACAGTAAAGTGTTAAAGACCAAAAAGTAACAGTCCTTGAGATCAAGTCAATGCAAATCAGGAATCATTTATTAAGAGTCTTCTTATTATATCACAGGCACTTTGCTAAGTGCTGGGGCTTTAAAGAAAGGGAAGGAAAAAAGGTTGTTCTTCAAAGAGCTCACATTGTAATGGGAGACAATATGCAGCAACAGTGTGCCCTCTCTGTCTTTCTGTCCATCTCTTATCTCTATCTCTCTGTCTTTTTCCATCTGTTTGTCTCTGTTTATTTCTCTGTCTCTGTTTCTATCTTTCTGTCTTTTTATCTCTTTATCTCTCTGTATTTCTCTCTCTGTGCATCTATGCTTCTGTTTTTATCTCTCTATGTTTTTCTGTCTTTCTATATTTCTCTCTCTGCTTCTGTCTCTGCCTCTTTTTCTTTCTCTATCTCTCTCTCTTTTTTTCTCTTTCTCTTCTCCCAAACACAGATATATATATATATATATATATATATATATGTACATAAACATACATATTAGTTACTTATACACATAATATTACAAATATTAACATATGTGTGTATAAGTGTATAATTGATATAGTATGCTATAAATAATATAAAATATACATACATTATTATTGATAATCTCCGAAGGAAGGTACTAGCAATGAGGGAGCTAGTAAAATTTTCTTGCAAAAGATGGGCTTTAGATAAAAATTGAAGATTGTCAGGGAGGCCAGGGGGTCAAGATGAAAAAGAGTTTTAGGAATAAGGGAGAAAAATTCAGAAAGGTTCACCTGTATTACCCTATTCCCTACGTCCAAAATTGTTTGCTTATTTGTTTGTTTTAAGGGGTTTGCCTATTTTTTCAAATGACACAATAATTGTAAGGGCTTAGCACAGTGTCTGGCACATAGTAGGTGCTTGATAAACATCAGCTATTGTTATGTTGGAAGCAGGAGCTGAATGCAGGTCCTACTGATCAGTTTTATAACTCTACCCTCTGAGGAACTCAAACTCTCAAGAAAAAGAAAAGAAGATAAAGGGTTCAGCTGACCTCATGGGTATTTAAGAGAAATCAGTAAAATTAGGAAAGAAGAGTAAATTATGGCTTCATTAAGAAAATGAAAGTCTTATTTTTCCCTTCACCACTCTCAGTAATACCACCTGCTGCTTCCTTCATGGGGCTGACTGATTTGGTAAATAACAATTTCATATTGAGTGATTTTCCCCCCTTTTTCCAATTAAAAAAACTTTTCCATGTCAGCTGTGCTGGGAGGAGATGGTCTTTTTTTTCCATAAGTGCCTCAGCAGGGGGATGCATGATGAGAGGAAGGGAAGAAGAGACCAGAGAACTAACACATATTGCTCACTCCAGCAAGGGCCCCAAAGTACGAAGTTACGTATTTTAGTTTGATTAAAAGAGTTAGTTTAATCCTCTTAAGAGTTGTCTCCTAGAAGGTTAGCCACTTAACTCCATTTTCTAGAACTGCATGTGGAAAAAAATTTCAGGTAGGGGATTCCAGGTGTGGAAACTCCTCCCAATGCAAATCACATCTTTCAATGGCTCTCTAAGAGCTAGTTGATAAAACTTTGGGTTGGGAGGTCAGGAATATCTTAGTCCAAAACCTGTCTCTGACAATTAATTTAGTGACCTAGGTTGTTATATAGTCTCTCGGAACCTGTCTTCAACTGCAGAATGTGTAATGATAGTACCTAGCCTAGAGGGCTGTTGGGAGGACCAAATAAGAAAATATTTTATAGAGCACTTTTCAACCTTCAACAAACTATTATTGTTCTGTCATGTCTGACTTTTGATGACCTCATTGACCATCACAGGTCAGGCCCTTCAATGCTCTATCTTTCAAAGTCTGGTCCAAGTTCATGATCATTGTTTCCATGACATCACCTATCCATCTCATTCTCTGCTGTCTTTTTCTTTTGCCTTCAATCTTTCCCAATATAGCATATAGATCAAAATTTCTCAAAGCATTTACAGGTTAAATGATGTCCAAGGTTACTGAGTGACAGAAATGATATTTGAAGTCAGGTCTTCCTGACTTTAAACTTGGCTCTTTAGCCACTTCTCTAACTGGAAGCAGTGCCCCTTGTCCCAAACATGCTTTTCATTTTACAGAACAGGAAACAGAGAAAAAAAGTCATATGTTTGAGATCATACAGTAAGTTTAAGTGCAGGACCAAATTGAAAGGAGAGGGTTTCTGATAATGTGTTTTGCAAGAGATCATGCTAGTTTCTTTGATTTTGCTTTCCCTTCATATCCTAGAATTAATTTCCATCTTCCTTCTGAAATCAGCAGTGTCCAGATTGGGATATATGTGTGTGTGTTTGTGTATGTGTATGTGCACTCATATGTGATAAATCTAAGACAGCAGCAAGCAGGGAGGGACAGCTTTCCACAAAATCTGTCACCTACAGCTATTTCTCTCTGGGGTTCTGGTTGTCAATATTCATCCTGGGGATTGGAGAAATGATCTTTTGGAGACCAAGGAGAGGACTGAATTTGTCTGTACTTAATCCTGAATGGAATGTTTCTACAATCTTCTGAGACTTCATAACCTTTATTGCTTAGTTATTGATAAAAAAACATTTTTTCTATTTTCTTTTTGTCTATTGATAAAGAGAAACCAGAAATGAATGTTAGTTTCATGGTGGCCCAGTCAAAGGAACTCTACTAGTGCATCCCCCCCCCCTAAAAAAAGTCCTTACTAGTTTCAAAGCTATCCCCATGCTGCTTACAGTCAAAGATAATGGCTATACACCATGTATATACATATATGATTAAAAGATTCAAGCAAGAAAAAAAATTAATCTATGTGTTCACTATTTAGTTATGGGTATTGGGGATGTAGAAATGAAAAAAATGCCCTCAAAGAATTTCCACTATTATGGAGGAGGAGAATATTTCAATCCCACTCATATTCATAGGCCCTTGGAGTATTTCTTACAGACATCCCTCCAAGATGACAACAGGCTTTGAATGATTATCCTTTTTGTCTTGTTATTCAACAAGGTCCAAATCCTAATTGTATTAACTCTTAGCCCACGATTTTCTTGCTTGTCCATAAACATAGCTTGAAAGCTATTGTTAAATCTTTGCCAAATGTCATCCTCCAAATTTCAGTTTCTAAGAACCAGAGATTTCAAGGAAAACTTAGAGAGCCTTTGCTTAACTCTTACTGTCAAGATAGAGAAACCTAAGACTAGGAAAGAGAAGTTATTTGTCTAAGATCAGACCACAACTTTCTTGCTTGTTCATAAACATAATTTGAAAGGTTTTTTCATTTTTTCTTTATTTGTCTCAATCTGTTTGAAAACTTCTATTCTGATGGGGAACCCAGTACTTTTTAAGGAAGTCCATTTCACTTTTGGGGATCTAATAGGAGACCTAGGTTGGGGTCCAGACTGTATCACTTAAAGGACTTTGAATTAATCATTTGATTACTCTGAATCCTAGCTAAATGAAAATCATATCACCTTCCTTGTCAACTTTATAGGAATAAGTGAGATTTGAAAATGCTGTCCTTGTGAAAAATGGGTTAGATGATATTGGTTGTTTAGTCATTCTTCAGTCATATTTGACTCTTCTTGACTCCATTTGAAGTTTTCTTTGCAAAGATATTGGAGGGGTTTACCATTTCTTTCTCCAGCTCATTTTACAGATGAGGAAACTGAGTCAAACAGGATTAAGTGGCTTGCTCAGGGTTACACAGCTAGAAAGTGTCTGAGGCTGAAATTGAATTTAGAAAGATGAATCTTCCTGACTCCAGATCTGATGCTCAATCCACTGCAATGTCTTGCTGTCTCCAGATGACATTAGAATTAAGGTAAATTTGGAAGTAGTTTAGAAATTCAACCCAAAGAGTCACTGGTGATTGGATGCCCCTTTAGAAGGAGGTGTTTAACAAAGTGCCCCCCAAGGGATCATCCTTGTTTCTGTGCTATTTAATAAATTTATTAATATTTTGAATGAAAGCATAGTGGCCAAATTGATCAACTTTGCAGATAACACAGAAGTGGAAAGGAGAGCTGTCATTTTGGATGACAAGAAGATCCTGGCAATCTAGAACAGTTGGCTGGATCAAATACAGTGACATTTAATAAGTAGACATTAATATTGCATGCATTAAGAAAATTAACTGCATTAAGGGAAGTATAGTATCAAGGACAAATTGAGAGTCCTCCCATACTCTGCCATGTTCAGATCTGGTTATTACATTACATACAAAGGACACTGCAAAAAGTGCACTGGAGTTAGGAATACCTGAGTTAAAATCTGGCATCAGATATTTCCTAGCTGTGTGGCCTTAGGTAAGTCATTTAATCTCTTTTGTGTCAATTTCTTTATTTGTAAAATGGAGGTAATGATGTCGTTTACCTCCAAGGATTATCATGAAGAACAAATGAGATATTTTAAAAGTACTTTGCAAACCTTAAAGTACTAATAAGTGATAATTATTATTAACATTATTACCTAGATGATGAAAGAACTGGAGATTGTATTATAATGGAGTGATCGTTTGAAGGACTTGAGGATGTGTAACTTGGAGAAGAAAAAGCTGGCAGTTGGAAATGTGGAACTGAAAACATATATTGGAAGGATTGTCATATGGAACAGATTTGTCATACTTGTACCTAGAGGACAGAAGTAGGAGCAATGGGTGAGAGTTGTAGAAATACATATTTAGGATCAATATATGGGAGGGATGCACTTTTATGCAATTATTATCCTAGTTTAAGCCATAATCACCTTTCATCTGGAGTATTCCAATAAAGTCCTAACTAGTCTCCCTAAATGAAGTTTTTCTCTTCTGCAATCCATTCTAGAGTTGCTAAATTGATAATGCTAAATCACAGGTCTGACCATGCTATTCTCTCATTCAAGAATATAAAAGCCTTCCTATTATAGATAAAAACTCCTCTAGCACTTAGAGACTGTCTGAATCTGACTCCAACCTATCTCCTTTTTCACTCTACATTTCAGTCAAATTGGTCTATTTGCTATTCCCCCTGAATAATATTTTATTGACCCAATATTGTGCCTTTATACCAGCTCTTCACCTATGTCTCTTGGAACTTGTATCCCTTTTGTTTTTTTTTAGCTTCAGTATCTAGCACAAGATTTGGCACACAGCAGACTTTTGATGAATGCTTATTAAATGAAGGATTGATAAGAAGTGATTAGTTACTTACATAAAGAGCAATTTTATATTCTGTCATCTATTTGCAATCACATATTTACCTGGTTAAAACAATATTCAAAATTAACATTAAATTAAGATAAAAGACAAAGTTGAGAAGACACTGATAACGGATCTGACCTTATTAATTTACATAAGCCATTGAATGTGAAGAATGGAAAATAGATAAAAATAAAGATATTGATTATGCTGTCATTCCTTGGAGAAGCATGGTCAAAGTAAAACTCAATGAGAAAGCTAGAAAAGCCTTAAAAACCACCTTAGCTGATAATCTTTGCCACGTAGAGAAAGCTGGCTTAGAGAACTAGCTTAATTGTGTAGACAATGAATACCTCAGCTTTACACAACAGTTACATAACATTGGAGAGGAAAACAGTATAAAATCAAACCAGATCAGATTATCTCGAGATATTTGTAGATCAAACTATTGGAAGGTCAACAAACAATCTCAAGATGGAACAAACTGAAATTTCTATCCTTAACTATTTTCCTTTGCAATGACAGTAATACCATCCTATTTGGATCCCACCACTTCATTACCTTGTATATGATTACAATGGAGCTATGGCCTATGGGAAAATAAAACTGGGATTAGTGCCTGGACCCGACTAATTAAATATATTAAAAATATCTATGTTGGAAGTGGTATGATTTTATAAGCATGAAGGGATAGAATAGTTCAAAGAAGGGAAGTTTAAAAGGAATTGAAAATAGCATGGAAGGTGTTTTTACTTATCCCTTTCTTCCACAAAAAGATAACAGACAAGATATCAACAACTGACAATTCATATGTAACTTTTTCATCTCTGTAAGAATAGTCAAAGCATTCATTTGAACACACGATTGATAAAAACAGGAGAAGGGAACAAACAGGCTATTAAATAGATCTTTTTACAGTAGATCATAACTTTAAAATCTGCAGCCAGCTGTGAGATACTGAAAAGATAAAATGCTACCAGGACTATTGTTTATTGATTTCATAAAAGCTTTTGACTTAGTCTTAAAAGCTTTCTTAATGCAGTTATACAAACTCCTTTTGAACAAAAGTCTCCCACACATATATTAAAACTACAAAAGAGACAAGTAGCTTTGGAGATAACTTGGGTTAGAGATCCAAAATTCCAGACTCACATATCCCCAGAGCTAGAAAGGACATCAGACTTTCTCTAGTCTAATCTGGGTCTGATAGTCATTTTGGCTCCAGAACATAATCAAACCATTGCTGAAGTGAATAGAAAGTTTCTGCCTCCTGAAGAAGTCTAGTCCATCCTTGGCCAAGTTCTAGTTGTTGGGAAGGTTTTTCCTTTGTTTTTGAGTTTATTATTTATCATTTCTGTTTTTCCAACTGAGTTTATAATAAAATAATAAACATGTAATATGTAATAAATTTAACACATGATAAATATGTAACAAATATAAACATAATGAATGATAAAAATATAATAAAAAATTAAGGTATTCCTCCCACTACCCACCCCTTGAGGGTGAGAAAAAGTCCCCAAAATAAAGCTGTCTATACACAGCTCCATAACCTGATAAAAACAAATTTCCCCATTAACTATGTCTGAAATATCTTGTCTGAAATTTAAATTCACCACTTCTCTTTCAGGAGAGCTTTTCTTTTCCATCAAACCTAAATCTATCATTCTGCAACTCTGGGACTATATAGAACAAAATAAATCTAATTAGGAAAGAATGAAATAAGTATATGAAAAGTCTGGATTTTAAAGTTTTAAATTATACATTGCAGCATCTCAATAGGTAGAAATACATAAATAAAATATAACAGAAATATCTAAATAAGATCTTAATGTGAGAACTTCTTTTATTAACTTACATTTACTTGTACATAACTTTTTTGTACATAGTCTTTTGACTCTTGTCAACCCTATTAGAATATTAGGTTTTTGAGGCAAGAAAGAATGGTATATTTGCCTTTTTTTAGTATGTCAGAGTGCCTGGCATATAGTAGGTGCTTAATAAATGCTTTTTGATAGGCTTATTTGGAAAATTGGAATAATAATATCTATAGAGCTTATCTCACCACATTATTGCAACACTCAAATAAGATAGTGTCAGGAAAATTTTGCAAAATTAAAAGCATTATGCAAATTCTAATCATGATTATTTGTTTTGGAAATATTGTAGCATAATAGAAAGCTGACCTTCATACCAGGAAGATTGGGTTCACATTGGTTATATGACTCTGGAAAGGAACTTAACCCCTAGGTAATTTCTTGACTATAAATTTTACAGAAGATTCAGACTGGCATTGGTAGAGGGCAAAAACAATTCTCAATCTTTTTGGTTTTAGGACTCTTAATAACATTTTTATAAAAAATATTTTTATATTTAAATATTTAGAAAAGAAGCATTGTTTTACTACTTTTTCCTTTACATTTTTTAAATATTTGGCTTACTGGAAGATAGCTGGAGTCTTTGGCCAGCCTTTGCATTTACTTTATTGGGTTGAGTTGTTTTGTTTGAAGCATATGAAAAAAGTCTAATATTACACAAATATGTGATTGGAAAAGAGAGGACTATTTTAAGAGACAAAGAATATCTCACTATTAGGAGAACAAGATAAACTGTGCTGTATTTTCCATCTCTATGTCTGTGATCTGATAATTCAGTTGCAAGAATGATATATGTATATAAAGATATATTTATATCTATCTATCTATCTATCTATCCCTTCCACATTTCTCTCTATATTTACAAGATTTGTTTCATTTTAATATATGGTCTTTGTTATTTAGACATTTTTCAATCACGTCCAACTCTTCATTTGAGGTTTTCTTGGCAAAGATGCTGGAGTTATTAGCCATTTCCTTCACCAATTCACTTTACTAAGAAAACTGAGGCAAACAAGGTTAAGTGACTTGCCCAGAATCACACAGCTAGTAAGTGTCTGAGACCAGATTTGAACTCAGAAAGATGAGACTTGCTGACTCTAAGCCCAGGATTCTCTATATTATGGTACAACCTAGTTGTCTCAGGTTAAGCATATTCTTAGCTATTGGCTTCCCCTCACCTTGTATCAATTAATTCAAGTCCTTCCAAGCTCTCTGGCTCTTCACAATTATCATTATTTGAATTAAAAATTCAAATTTAATTGCATAATCATTTGGTTTAAAAAGCACTGGACTTAGAGTCAAGAAAACCTGAGTTCAAATATAGCCACAGATCCTTATTAGTTAATTAGTCAATTAACCAAAGTCTGACTCAGTTTCTTTATAAAATGAGAATAATTATGACACGTACCTCTCAGGAGAGAATATTTGTGTACCCTTTACCAACTTTAAAGCACTATACATGTTCACTAACATTGTTATTGTTTTTATTATTGCAATTATTATTCAACAAGTATTTATTAAGCATTACTCCTTGCCATGCTAATGCTAAACCTGGTTTCAGGAAAACTAATCTCTGTGAATTATAATTTGGCTTCAGAAACCAACAGCTTTCTGACCCTGGGCTAGTCACTTACTTATGGTTACTTCAGTTTTTTCAGCTGTAAAATGAGCTGGAAAAGGAAATGGCAAACCATCCAGGATCTCTGCCAAGAGAACCCCAAATGGGGTCATGAAGATTATATCCAACAAAACTGAAAAACAACTAAATAGCAGCACTTGTCAATCATGAAGTTTGTGAATTTTAGGGGAAAGAAAGGTAAAAACTGCCCTGCCCTGCCCTGTAGCTAATTATATTATAATGAAAGAAAAAACACATAAAGAACTATGTTCATGCAAAATATACACAGTAGGCAAATGATAACTACAAAAGAAAGGCAGTAGAACTGGGGTGGCTGGAAAAAGACCTGCAGAAAGTAGAATCTGAACTGAATTTTAGGAAACTAGTAGAGGTGGGAGGTGGAGAATATTTCAGGCAGTAAGGGATATTCAGTAAAAAGGCAGAGGGGTGGGAGATGATGTATTTTGAGAGAGGAATAGCAAATAAGCCATTATAGATGACTCAAAGAGTGAATGGAGGGTGGTCATATATGAGAAGACATCATTAGAGGAATCATTTCTCAAGTTTTGGAAGTGTAGGTCATTTCATGTTTCCATTTTTGCATTATTCTCCTTTAGAATAACTTTAACTTCCTTAAATGTAGGGACTGTGTTTTATTTTTATTTTTTAAATTGGTTTTCCTAATATTTTGCCCAGTTCCTGACACATAGTAAATACTTAAATGCTCTCTCTCTCTTCCTCTTACCCTCGCCCCTCTCAATATCTCTCTGTTTCTGTCTTTCTTCTCCCTCTCCCCTGATCTCTTTCTCTCTCCCTCTGTCTCTCTATTTCTGTCTCTTTCTCTCTGTTTTAGTCTCTCTGTCTTGCAAGCTCTCTCTCTCTCTCTCTTTCTCTCTTGTTCTTTCTCTCTCTCTCAGTCTCTTGCTCTGTCTCTCTCTCTTTCCATCCATCAACTTCTTACCTATCTTATTACAATTAAAATCAATAAAAACATTTTCATACATATAGGTTCCTTACTTTTTAGAATAATATCCCTATCACATAGTCCAGTAATTTCCATTTTTCTTCCATGAATCCCTTTTAATAACAGAAAAAAGTATTGTAAACCCTGAGGTAATTTAATATATTACTCACAATATTCTCTACAGTTATTTGCTATTTAGGATGTTATTAAAGAATTTTTAGGATGAACTTTTGGACCATCATAATGAACCCCTGAGGGGTGCTTGATTTGGTCTCCTAGATTGGGTTAAAACAAATACCTGGAGTCAGGATTTCTAGATAATTGATATTCAGGAAAATGATACAATTGTGAGCTTTTTTTGTTATGTGACATAATAAGCAGGGAAAACATAAGCTTGCATATGCACTGTATGGCAATATAAACAAACAGCAGTTATTCCTTCTTGCAAGAAACTTGCTCCAGTCTGATATTGGGGGGAGATATGTTGGGGAAAGAAGCATGCTCAAAGTTGGGTTTCAGGGGGCAAAATTACATGCTTGAAGAACGGACTTAATTGAAGACAGGTAATTGATGCAAGATATAGGAGAGATTATTTCTAATCAAACCAGAAATGGTGAAAAAAATTCTTGGGATCACTATCAGGACTAGATTTGGGTGAAGTTCAAATAGAGTAAGTTTTATTATTTGGACCCACAAACTGGTGGGAGGATCTAACATTTGAAAACTAACTCAATGTCCCTGAAGCAGATTAAGATCTCACTTAATCAAAAGTTTTAAGTTTCATCCACTTGAAAAAGATTTAATACTAGAAAAGTATAAACTGTTTATTTTGTTTCTATGCTTCTATGGGTATTGAGGCAACTGAGCCTAAGACTTCATATTAGAGTCCTATCATTAGAAATATTATATCAAACAATAACTATAACATCAACAAAATCAAGTTTCCAATCATTACAAAAGACTTGAGAACTAATGAATGGGAAGCATGGATAGAGCTATGGAGTTGTTGGGTCCAAAACTATTGCATCAGAACCTCTCTCTGCTACTTAGATTTTGAGAAGCATTGTGATGCAATGATAATAGTAATGGCTCATCTGTCTGACTGGTAAAGTCACTTTATTTTTCTGAAGATTAGTATTCTTATCAGTAAAAATGAGCTAGTTGGATAGTGTGACTTCTTTCCTCCCACTCACGTCCCTTCAAGGTCTAGAGTCTTCAATCAATTTTGTGACTCTTTCAGATTGCCAAATTACTCTCCCAAAAGCTTGCCAAATGTGCTTGAGTTCCTAGCACAGACACAGGATCTTTATATTTCAGCTAATATTGAGTTTCATTCTATTTGGCACTTTGGAGAAGGTAATTTTTGATGGGCACAAGATGACATCTCAAGGTACTTTCTATATATTATTTCACTTGAGTCTTACAACACCAGAATGAGGTAGTGCTACAGTTAACACTCCCCCATTTTGCAGATAAGACAATTGAGACTCAGATCATATGTTCATTGGAACATAGAAAGTGTTTTAGAAACTATTAAATCCAACCCAATCCATTTTAAAAATTAGGAAATTGAGATTCAGAAAGTAACTTACCTTAGGATAATACTAGCTCCAAAAAAATCTGAGGCAAACTTCACACTCAAAGTATTCCTGATTTTAAGTCTAACATCATCTCTGAGCAATCTTTTTAGGGTCTGAGAACTAGCAAGTCCTTTTGTTCTATTCTGGAGAAAGCAACTGATGAAAGTGGCATATGACAAGCATTAAATCAGGAAAGAGAGATTGTTGTGAGTTGAATTAATCAGGATGGGCTGTTCTTCTTGTGGCCAACAGCCTCAGCAGATCAGCTAGGTCAAGCCAGGACTATCTTTGACACTTCAGCTTTTAACATCACAGCTACTGAAGGATCAGAATCCAAGACAATTGGAACCATTTTTAGAGTGGAATCATGATAATAATCAGTAAGTAGGAGTCAGAAGTAAAGAGGTGTGTACAGGTTAGAAGCAGAAATATAGAATCATAGATTTAGACTTGAAAAAGACTTTAGAGGTCATCTAGTCTAACTGACTTCTTTTTAGAGGAGGAGGAACTGAACCTTAGGGAGTTTAAATAACTTGCCCAAGATCACATACAAAGGAAATACCAGAGCTAATATTCAAACCCAAAGTTCAAATTAAATAAAGCTCTCTCTGACTTAAATGGAGTGTCAGGTTAGGCAGAAGTCCAAGAAACCATATTTCTGAGGAGATCTGAGCTCAGTCAAAGAATTATGCTTCCTGGTTGATTCATTGAATTGTGTAATCATACCAGTGAAGTGGTAAAATAGGTACCAGGAATGATAAATAAAAATAGATTCAGGAAAGCAATAGATTGTAAAAGAAAATAATATAAAATAGTATGATAGAGATTCAGTTCATGACATAAAGAAATTATTTCATAGGTATCCATTACAGGTTACAAAGTTTTGCTTATTTATTATGTGAATAGCATATAGGAGTTAGCAAGAAAAAGGGTTTTTAACAATGACCAAGGAGAAAGACAAGCTCTCTAAAGAACTCACAATTAATCAGGAGGAAGAAGCCATCAAAGGGAAGACACTATGAAGTTGGAAAGAGTAACTCATAGCTAAGGGGCTAAGGAGTTAGCACAGATCTTTACTCATCTTGAGCATAGCTTTAATAGGGAAAATATAACCATGGGGATTTGACATAATTTGTAAAGACTCAGGGGAGGAGGGGGAAATAAAGGCAAGAATACAGCTATATATTGAAATGTGAGGAACTGTCTTAAAGATGCTCACAAGAGTCTGGGAAAACTTGGGTTACCATCATAATTTTAAAGATGCTAACAAGGGAATCTGGTTACATTATGGCTGCCTTAACTAAGGTAATAAGATAGTCTGGGAAATTAAGGTTATGGTAACTAGACAGTTTTGAGAAACTGACCTAATTAGTTGACAAAGGAGCAGGATGGGGTTCAGATCCCCAAGATCCATTTAGATATTTTTATTTTTAAAACCTGTAGTATCATAAATATCAACAAAATGATTATTTATTTATAATTAGAATAAAAAAGGAAATCATATCTCAAGTCCTAATTTTCTATTAAGAACATTTAAAAAGAAAAAACTTACCATGATAACTTCAAAACTATCCTGCTTGTTTGTATCTCTTCCTGAACCTCCTACTGTTATCTTTTCTGCATTTATAATAATGCCGTAATGATCCTTTTTCTTTCTTTCTTTCTTTTTGACATCACTACCAATATTCTCCTCTTCTCCCTTTTCTCCAAATACCCTTCCTTATTTAGAAAATTCCTTGTGACAAATAAGGATCGACAAGAAAACCAAATCCATGTTTGAAAATGTACATCCCATTCTGGGTCTGAATTCACCACCTCTCTGTCAAGAACTGGGTAACATGATTCTCTGGAGTAATGGTTAGCCATTATATTTTGCTAAGAGTTCACAAAGCTTTTAAAATTATTTTTCTTTACAATGTGGTTATGGCATAATTTGTTTTCCTGATTCCACTTACTTCACTCAGCATCCGTTTATATGTCTCCCTCCAGACCCATACCCTTTTGTCATTTCTCAACCACATAATAATATGCAGTTACCTTAATATGCCACAATTGTTGACATCCAGGTTTTGGGGTTAGCTTCCCTTGTACTTCTGAATAAGCTTCAAGATGCAAAATGAGATATAAATTTACAGACATGGTTAATGTGGGAATTTGTTTTGCTTATCTATGCATATTTGTTATAAGGGCTTTGTTTTGTTTTGTCTTTTGTTTTTCTAATCTTGATGGATGGGAGGGAAAGAAAACAAATGTTTGATGATTAAAACCAAACTATGAACATCTCCCATATGTGCTAAAAGTTTCTTTCATGATAAGCAGTTGTTTATCATTTATTAAGCACCTATTATGTGCCAAGCTTAGAACTAAACTCTGAGAATACAAAGAAAAAAAAGATTCTGAAGGAGCTTACAATTTGTAGGGGAATACACACACACACACACACACACACACACACACACACACACACATTAAAAAGATGTTGAAGGAGGAGTAGTGTTAAAGAAAGCTACCTAGAGATAACTGGGACATGACCAGAAGTTCAAATTTGTTCAGTCAATAGGAAATGAAGAGATCACTGACTTGGATGCCATGTTTAAATGGAGTCCTAGAAGGAGTTTTGCACTCATCCTTCTAATCAGAAGGGCTCCAGGGGCAGAAGCTCCAGATGAGTTGTTGAGTATCAGAGATTTCTTGATGTAGCATAAGGAGATTATATCAAAGAAGATGGAGTGTAGTCAAAATTATTTGACTCTAGGCCAAGAAAGGCTTTTTAAAAGGTCTCAATTCTTACTCATGGGGGATTTTTTCTATGAACATATATCTACAAATTTATCATGGAAACCAATGTGAAGCTGGGAGGGGGTGAATTTCCCTTTAGCAAAATATGTTTTACAGAAAATTAAGGAAGGTAGAGGGGAACTATGGAACGAGACTCAGTTGTACAGCATGAGAACTTGGATTCAAATCTTTCTGGAATTACCTACCTGTGTGACCTGGGCTATCACATTTTAGTGAGTTTAAATCCCATCTCAGGCACTTCATAGCTATGTGACCCTGAGCAAGGCACTTCATCCACTTTGCCTCAGTTTCCTCATCTGTAAAATGAGCTGGAGAAGGAAATGGCAAACCAATCCATTATCTATACCAAGAAAACTCCAAATGGAGTCACTGAGAGTCAGACATGACATAATAACAACAAAAAAGAGAGACTTGAGTTCTGTAGTATCCGGGGTTCTTTTCATCTCATATACTATCTCATATGATCTAGATCAATAATAATAGCTAGCATTTATATAGCAATTTAAAATTTGCAAAACATTTTATATGTGTAGCTCTTTTGATTCTCACAGTACTCTTGTGAGTTAGAGTATAATATCCCCCTTATACAGATGACAAAACTGAGGCTAAAATAGGTAGAGTGACTTGCCTAGAATAACACAGCCAGTAAATGTCTAGAATTTAGATCTTCCTGATACTAAGTTCCAGCTCTCTATTGTAATATTTGCTTTAAGGCTAGAACCCAACTATTAGCTTCATATGAAGATCAAATTGATTGTTTCTTTAAAAGTAAAAATAAGAAATTACATTCCTCTCGTTAAGCTAATTTTCAACATAATAAATAAATATGTAAAAAGGTTAGGAATCAGGACAAAGACTAAGAGTGACTGTGAAACTGATGAAGAGTATGTCAATGTTCTGTATAATCAGAGTTTCATTTGGAAATAGAACTGGGCTTCTCACTTCTCTTTTGCTCATTCCAAGTTCAATGGCATACTGGAAAAAATAAACTAAGTCACAGTTATAATTCTTTAAATAATATGTTTGATTCCACCCCATTAACAAGTTTTTCCTTTTATAGTGATGGTGGACATTTCTCAGCAATGGTTGCTTTCCTTAGGCAAGTAGCTATTTGCAAGGTTGGCTTAAAGGGGTTAACAAGCTGTGAAATACTTGCTCTGATATGAATCAGCCATGTTGCCTTTATCTTCTCAGGAGGATTGATTTGTGATTATTCTTTCTCTCATTGGGACAGACATTGTTAGAGAAGATTTAATCAGGAAAGAGTAATGGGCTTAATAGAGTCTGTCCAGATAAATGAGATAATGGCTTGACTCCTGCATGTTATGCAGCCTGTTCAAAGTAATTGGATTTTTTTTGGTGGAGATTCTTCTCTATTTATTAACAGAGCTTCATTTGTTAAGTGGGTCGGAACCCATTGCAATCCCTAGTCCATTTCTTATCTCAGTTAATTTCTTGTACTTTTCCATACTTTTATTTTGCTTTGTTGATTATCTTGGGAGTTTTGGACATCTACAACCTTCAAAGAATTGAAATCAGGAATGAATGGATAAAGCATTTATTAAGCACTTACAATATGCAAAACATTATACTAAATACTGGATATGCAAAAAAAAAAAGAAAGAAAAAGGGAACAACCCCTTATATTCTAATGAAGGACACATCACATAAGGAAGGATTTAGCTGCAAGTTGAATGGAAAGGTCCCAAGGTTCTTAAGAGTGAGAGTGAGAGTATATGATAATATCTCTCCTCTAATGTTAATTCCATTGATAAAAAATGATCTATTTCTGATGTTGCACTTTTAAATGGTGTCAAGGAATTGAGTGGCAAGAACTTTCTTTTCTGGATTTTCAAAAGATGTGGCTATAGCCCCATTAGGAACAGCTGGCAGACTACATCTCCACAGAGACTGTTTCCCAGGATTATCATTGTAGGTGCTGGGTTGAAAGCATTGCTACTTCCAAAGATCCTGGTTCAGGGCTCCTGGTCTTCTCCATCCATGTATGAGAGAAGATGGTGGTCAAGGGGATGGTGGTATTTTGACTTGCATAACAGAAGTGATCACCTTGACCATGATAGGTTCCCCACACCACCATTACTATTTCAGGATACTGTATTGCTTCAGAAAAGCTAGTTTGACTGATATTTGAAAGGACAGCTGGCCCTTCTGCATGGGGGCTACTTCCCAGGATGATGATTGGGAAGGCTGGAAGCAGGATTGTTGGTCCAAGGTGGGGATGAGGCAGCAACTCCCATGGCTTTGCATTTATCTGCCTTTTGGTGGCAATTGGCCAGAAGCTAGTACAGCTGGTGACAAGGAAGGTGAGCGCCCCTTTCACACTGATCTCTCAACTAAATATTGGCTGTTGAGTCTGAGCTGGAAGCAGTCCTGCTGATTTGGAGAACTACTATTCCCAAGTCCCTTGAATTCATGGTCTTTAGCTATCTCCATCAGGATCCAAGGGGAGATAGTGATCAAAGTGGGGATGGTTTTATTTATTCAGCACATGCTGTCACCTGTCTCTACCTGAAGGTGTTCCTGTAATGGACCCACAAAGGACTTCATAAACATGATCCAGTTAAAAAACATTGCAAACAAGGAATTACAAAAGATAAGTGGAATGAGAAATATATAATTCATAAAGAAGGGAAGTTGTTTGCAGAGTGAAATTGAAGGATAACTGAACAGTTCCCCCTTTCCATGCCTCACTGCTAGTTTTGAAATATCAGTATAACTCATGAAAAGTCCACCCCATCCTGGTTGGATCCCTTTGGAATAAACTCAATGAGAATTGCTCAGGATAAACAGGCACAAATACACTGCATAAATGAATGAATGATTTTGTGAGTGAATGAATTAATGAAAAAAGCATTAATTGTTTATTATTTAATAAGTACTGTGCTAAGCAGTAGGGATGCAAATAGGTAAAGAAGGCAGTCCCTACTTAATGAGCTCATGCTGTAATTTGGGAAGGCAATACATATGTCTGCACTCTTGCCATATGCATTGCTATCTCCATTGCTGGAGAAAGTATTCACATTGATGAGACCACAGACCCATTTGAGTATCTGAGAATGATCCTCATGGATCATGGATACTGACAGCTCTTACTG
Source organism: Myrmecobius fasciatus (assembly GCA_023553655.1). Lineage (NCBI taxonomy): Eukaryota > Metazoa > Chordata > Mammalia > Dasyuromorphia > Myrmecobiidae > Myrmecobius > Myrmecobius fasciatus. The sequence goes on along the minus strand of JAJPUD010000378.1, from coordinate 133,889 downwards.
ATGGATGCTGAAAACTTAAGAGGTTATTTTAATGCCATTTGGCAACCAAAAAGGAATTATGATATCAGGGTACATTAAGAGAGGCATTAATAATTAGTGCCTCTTCAATAAACTCTGGTCAGACTAGAGCTGGATTATTGTGTTAGCTTCTGTGTGTCACATTTTAGGAGATATACTGATTAACTGAACTCCATTTAGGATAGTAATGGACCTAGATAATATGTCATATGAAAGTTTGTTGAAGAAACTGGGCATGTTTAGCCTGGACAAGAGAAGACTTAAGCATAGAAGTATAACTGTCTTGAATTATTTTAAAGGCATTTATGTGGAAGAATGGTTGGACATGGATATAGATGGATATAAATATAGACATTGATATAGATATATAGATATAGATGTGTATGTGTACGTATTTGTCTTTGGAAGGCATACTTTGGGATGATGGGGAGAAATTGCAAAGAGGTAAATTAAGACTTCATGTCAAGAAAATATGTTTAACAATTAAATCTCTCCAGAATTGAAACAGGCTGCCTCATTGGAGCCCTTCAATCAAAGACTGAATGACCATTGGCAGTCATATCATAGATTCAATTCTTATTCAGACATAGGTAGAATTATAAAGAAAGCTTTTTAAATGGTTAATTTACTGGTTAATTTTTCATATCCCTTCCATTTCTCAGACTCTGATTCCTTCTTTAAGCTCTGTTTAGTATCAAAGATGAAATTCCATCTGGAAGGACCAGCAGGATGCAAGGGAAAAACATGGGCACTGACATAAGGCAAGGCTCAGCATTACACCCGTTTGCCATCAGGTTATTCCACAAATATTGATAAAGCATGTTCTCTGTACAAGGCATTATTATGTTTGCTGATTAATCAGCGACACTGAGTCTCAGTGTCTTCTTCAGCTGTAGAATAACAGTTGGACTAGGTCATGTCTAAAGGTGTTTCTGCTTTTAATATCAAGTGGAGACTTGGGAAAGATATTAACTTAAAAAGGTCAAGGTCTCTCACTGCATCTAGGGTCATTTCCAATCATTCTGATCTATATCTTGCCACTATACCCAGATGGCTCTGGAGGAGAAAGTGAGCCCTCCCTCCCTCAAATCCAATTTACTTGCATGTTATGGCATCACCTCCCTGATATTATGGTCCTTTTTGAGAACAATGAACAAACTATAACAATAAAAATAATTTTCTGACACGTATTTTCTTTTTTATTAATTGTTTAATTTTTCTGGCTATACATGTATATTAACTTTTTAAATACACATTTCTTTATGAATCATGTTGGGAGAAATAAAACAGAACAAAAGGGGAAAACCACAAGGGAAACATAGGACATGTTGATTTACATTCAATCTTCATAGTTCTCTTTCTGGATGCAGATGGCACTTTCTATCCAATGTTTATTGGGACTGCCATGGATCACTGAATCATTGAGAAGAATCAAGTCTTTCATAGTTGATAATGGCACAATATTGCCATTATTGTGTACAATGTATTCCTGGTTCTACTTCTTTCACTCAGCACCAGTTCATGTAAATCTTTCTAGGCCTTTCCAAAATCAACTTGTTCATTACTTTTAATAGAACAATTGTATTCCATTACTTTCATATATCATAATTTATTCAGCCATTCCCCAATTGATGGATATCTACTCATTTTCCAATTCTTTGCCACCACAAAGAGTTACTACAAACATTTTTGCACATGTGGATCTTTTTCCTTCTTTTATGATTTCCTTGGGATTACAGGCCTAGTAGTGACACTGCTGAGTCAAAGGGTATGTACAGTTTGATAGCCCTTTGGGCATAATTCCAACTTGCTCTTCAGAGTGGCTGGATCATTTCACAAGCCCACCAATAATGCAACCAGTTTTCCCACATCCCTTCCAGCATTTATCATTCTTTTCCTGTCATCTTAGCCAATCTGAGAGGTGTGAAGTGGTGTCTCAGAGTTATTTTAATTTGCATTTCTCTAATCAATAGTGATTCAGAGCATTTTTTCATATGACAATAGATGGCTTTAATTTCATCACCTGAAAATTGTCTGTTCATATCTTTTGACAATTTATCAATTGGAGAATGATTTGTACTTTTATAAATTTGATACAGTTCTTTATATATTTTAGAAATGAGGTCTTTATCAGAAACACTGGCTGTAAAAAATTTTCCCCAGCTTTGTACTTTCCCTTTTAATCTTGTTTGTGTTTATTTATTTTTTTTTGGTGTGCAAAAGCTTTTTAATTTAATCCAAGTTGTCCATTTTGCATTTCATTATATTCTCTAATTCTTTGGCCATAAATTCTTCCCTTTTCCAAAGATCTGATAGGTAAACTATCCCTTGTTCTCCTAATTTGCTTATAGTATCATTCTTTTTATTTTTTTTTTCCTGAGGCAATTGGGGTTGTGACTTGCCCAGGGTCACATAGCTAGGAAGTGTTAAGTGTCCTAGGCAGATTTGAACTCAGGTCCTCCTGACTTCAGGGATGGTTCTCTATCCACTGTGCCACCTAGCTGCCCTTTGTATCATCCTTTATACCAAAATTGTGTACCTTATTTTGATGTTATTTTGGTATGGGATGTGAAATGGAATTTTATGCTGTTTCTGATGCATTACTTTTTCCAGTTTTCCAAGCAGTTTTTGTGAGATAGTGAGTTCTTTCCCCAGAGGTTCCAGTTTGGGATTTATCAAATATTAGATTACTATAATCATTGATTATTGTGTCATTTGTATCTAATCTATTCCACTGATCTATCATTCTATTTCTTAACCAATGATTATTTAATTATTTCTTAACCAATTTGATGACTGCTGCTTTATAAAAGAGTTTTTTTTTTAGATCTAGTACTGCTAGGCCACCATCCTTTATTATTTTTTCATTAATTTCCTTGATATTCTTGCTCTTTTGTTCTTCCATATTAATTTTGTTATTTTTTCTAGGCCTACAAAATCATTTTTTGACAGTTTAATTGGTATGGCATCAAATAAGTAGACCAATTTAGGTAGAATTATCATTTTTATTAAATTAGCCAAGCCTACCCATGAGGGTTTAGATTTTGTTTTATTTGTGTGAGAAGTGTTTTGTGATTGTCTTCCTGGATTTGTCCTGGCAGGTAGATCCCAAATATTTTATTTTGTCTACAGTTACTTTAAGTGGAATTTCTCTTTCTATCTCTTGCTGCTGGGATTTGTCAGTAATATACAGAAATTCTGATGATTTGCGTGGGTTTATTTTATATCCTGCAACTTTGTTAAAGCTGTTAATTGTTTCAAGTGGGTTTTTGGATGATTTCCTAGGATTCTCTGAGTATATCATCATATTATCTACAAAGAGTGATAGTTTTATCTCTTCACTGCCTGTTCTAATTCCTTTAATTTATTTTTTCTTTTCTTATTGTTAGCACAATATTGAATAATAGTGGTGATAATGGGCATCCTTGTTTCACCCCTGATCTTATTGGGAATGCATCCAGCTTTTATTACAAATAATGTTTGCTGATGATTTTAGATAGATTCTGCTTAATATTTCAAGGAAAAGTGCTTTTATCCCCATGCTCTCTAGTGTTTTTAATAGGAATGCGTGCTGTATTTTTTCAAAGGCTTTTTCTATAACTATTGATATTATCAATATGATCTCTGTATTTTTTTATTGATAGTGTTGATTATGACAATAGTTTTCCTGATATTGAAACAACTCTGCATTCCTGTTATAAATCCCACTTGGTCACAGTGTATTGTAATGCTGATAAGTTGTTGTGATCTCTTTGCTAATATTTTATTTAACATTTTTGCATTGATATTCATTAGGGAGATTGGTTTGTAATTTTCTTTCTCTGTTTTGGCTCTTTTGGTTAAAGTATCAGTACCATGTTTGTGTCATAGAAGGAATTTGGCAAGAATTCTTTTTATCTATTTTTTACAAATAATTTACATGGTGTTGGAATTAATTGTTCTTTAAATGTTTAGTAAGATTCACTTTTAAATCCATCTGGCCCTGGAGATTTTTTCTTAGGGAGTTCATTGATGAATTATTCAATTTCTTTTACTAAAATGGGCCTATGTAAGTTACTTATTTCCTCTTCTGTTAATCTGGACAATTAATATTTTTGTAAATATTCATCCATTTTGATTAGATTGTCAGATTTTCTGTTTTACAGTTGGGCAAAATAGCTTCCAATTATTGCTTTATTTATTTATTTATTTTTGTTTTGTTTTGTTTTTCATTGGTGCTGAGTTCATCCTTTTCATTTTTGATGCTGGTAATTTGGTTTTTTTTCCAATTAAATTAAATAAATATTTATCTATTTTATTGGGTTTTTTCATAAAACCAACTCAGCTTTATTAATTCGATAATTTTCTTAGCTTCAGTTTTATAAATCTCTCCTTCGAATTTTAGAATTTCTAATTTGATATTTAATTGGGGCTTGTTAATTCTTTCTCTAGTTTTTTTATTTGCATGCTCAATTCATTGATTTCCTATTTCTCTATTTTATTCATTTAACTATTTAGAAATATAAAATTTGACTTAAGAAATGCATTGGCTGCACCCCATTAAATTTTGTTATGTTGTCGCATTATTGTCATTCTCTTGGATGAAATTATTGATTGTTTTTGTGATTTGTTGTTTGACCCTCTAATTATTTAGAATTAGATTATTTAATTTCTAATTGGTTTTTAGTCTATCTTTTCCTGGTCCTTTGTTAAATATAATTTTATTGCATTGTGGTGTGACTATTTTTGCCTTTCTGCATTTGATTGTGAAGTTTTTATGCCCTAATACATGGTCAATTTTTGTGTAGGTGCCATGTACTGCTGAGAAAAAGGCATATTCCTTTCTGTCCCTATTCCTAACCTCATTTTATTAAGTGTAATCCCTGCATCTTTGTATAGCATAAATGATGCTGATGAGTTGAGTTTACATATGGTAGTTTCTTTGTTGCTAAAAAAGTCATTATAAAAATATTAGGAAATGATTTCCTTATATACCTCTAGCACTTCTCCCTTTCAAATATATATGATTTCCTAAGAAGGTAACATGGATTAAAGACTCTCTATGAGACTTAAATTTCATGAGTCCTGAACAATATGTTTATTTTTTACCAGATCACATAAAGGATATTATTTTTAATAAAAAAAATAATCAACCAGTTTGGTATAAGTGGCAAGAAAAAGTTCCTTCATACAAACAGAGATTCACTTGTTAAAAATAAAATACTGTGCTCCCAGTTGAGGAGATATCACATGAGATACCTATATGACCAAAGAAGATACAAAAAGAGATATACATATAAAGAACATAAGTGACCTGGAAACATGGATGCCCAGAGCAAATGACATTTCTAAACCTGTTGTGTTGCTACCTATTTTCTGGAGGTGTCATCATATTTCTTTCTGCTGCTTTCTCCTTGGTAGTTCAGTGAAATACCAAGGCTACCTTTCTTGGTATTCCATTGGGATTTAACTTTTGCATCTTCTAGGGTCTCCACTCTAAAATGTCAAGGCCTCAGGCTACTATAGCTCTTTTGACACTTAGAACCCAGTTGACAAAACCCAGCAAGCTATTTTCAAAAGCTCTTAGATATTTAAATCTATCATTTAAAAATTGCATTTCATCTGCTGCCACTCAAAATGGTTTGGTCTAAAATCTGATTTGAAATTTCTTCTATCTTACTTCCTACTCAGCTGGGTTCTCTTCAAATCATTTAAGGGGATCCATTTAACAAAAGGGCAAAAAAATGGGTGAAGATGGGGTAAAAGATTTTTTCCAATCCACTACTATGTTCCAAATTACTATACAAACCAGTTGAGGAAAAAAGATTGAAAAGGGTGTTCCAGAGCTAGGGAAACTGGGCATCTTTTCCCTACTTCCCCCATTCTCCTGAATGACCAAAATCATTGTACTTTATTGATTATCCTACTACCTATTTATTTTATTTATGACCCTCAGAGTTTCTGGACCAAACAGAAAACACATTCCAGATAGCTACTTTTAAAATGGTAAACTAGGCCATGCATGGTCTCAATTCTTACCTTAGTCATTGAATGGGTGTTGCCATAGACACATTGAAGCCCAAGAAAGGCTTTAATTTATAAAAGTCAAGGTCATATATAGCATCCTGGGCAATCACCAGTCATTTTGACTTTTGTCTTGTCACTGGATCCAGATTACTCTGGAGGAGACTTTGTGCATCTCTGCTTCACTTAAACACAATTTACTCAAGTTAAGATATTACCCTCCTGATATCATTGGTTATTTTTGAGAATGAAGGATAAACAAAATTGCATATATGAATACAAGAGTATTTCTGAGATGATTTGAAGCAATCTGTCTCATTTCGAATGCTTTATAAAACTGATTTTGCTTCCATTGCTTCTCACCATTTTATAAAGCTTTACTGCACATTTATTTATTTATCATCTATCTGATTGCTCATTAATTCATCTATCTGTTCATTTGTTTATATATGCTCATTAAATAATTTGTGCATTTCTTTGCTTATTTGCATATTTGCTTATATAATTTTTTGTTTGTTTGCTAAGTGATTGAATAAAATGCTGGGCCTGGGGTCACAAAGAACTGAGTTCAAATCTTGCCTCAGATACTTATAAGCTATAATGACCCTGGGTAAGCCATTTAACTTCTGTTTGCTTCAGTTTTCTTATTTGTAAAATGGAGATAATAATAGCACCTACCCTGCAGGGCTCTTGTGAAGATCAAATGAGATGATAATTGTAAGTGGAAAAGTTGTAACAATAATTGTTAGCACAAAGTCTGGCACATAGTAAGCATTAAATATTAGCTATTTATTGAGGCTCTCTTCCTATGGTGTGCTTTACAAATGAGTTTGCATGGTGAACTGATATTACACTGGGGCGCCATGTCTGGCAGGAAGATAAAGTACTGGATTACTTAAATGATTCTGATCCTTTATGTTTTTCTCGTTGTGGTGACCACATTGTAAGCTTTAGCAGAAAGTAGGGATAAGATCAATATTTGGGCTTTTAAAAATTTTCCCTTTTTTGTTTCTGGGATAGGTCAGATTAACAACTGTCATCATTATTCTTTGTCTCTAGTTGTAATTTAATTTGGATTTTTGCCTTTATTTTCATGTAGCTGGCACTATTAAAATGCTCATATTAATAATCAATTATTTGTTGTCTGTTAATATAGCTAATTGCATTGTATGCATGACTGTGATGTTATTGAATACATACCGATTATGTCCAGTGTTTCCAACTTTTTTTTCAGAAGAAAATATTCATGACAAACATGTGAGGCTTTGGAGTAGACTTCAAATCTTTGGCATCTTTCTTTACTCTAAACTGATCCATAATTTCTAAATATTTCTCTCTTTTTTATGTACTTTTCTATACCTTGAAGCCACTAAGTATCACCATATATACTTACCTGTAAAGTTCTTGATTTTTGATATCTCTTCATCCCTTGAAATAGATACCAGTGTCTAAGTTGCAATTATGTCCATGCTGGGATTTTTCTCCCTCTGTGCTCAACACAAGCACTATAAGGTATGATCACCAAGTATCTCATGAAATATTTCATTGTCTTTTCCTGAAAACAATTTGTTTGTGTGTGTGGGATATGGGTGGATTGGATCTCCAAAAAGAATCTATAAACCACATTTCTATTTACTTAAAGCTTCCTTTCATCTGTTTTCAGTTGCTGGGAGGAGATCATTATTGATAAGATTCATTTTTTCTAATTCTAGATTGATTCATTGGCCATTGGATGAGGATTTCACACTTAGAATTACCACAGGCAAGTCCGGATTTCTAGATAGTTTAAGAATTGTGTTTTCTAGAACTCACAGTTGCCCTTTCCCCAACCCCAGAACCATTTCTATGAAAACACAATGGGAGCACATAGGACTAAGGGACATTTTATGTCAATTTTTGGAGGTTGCCATGGCCAAAGAATATCCAAGAAGTCAGCCTACCCATGCTAAGACTGGTTCTCAGACAATAGACTCAGTCTGGAGGAAAGAAAGTCTGCTTTCAAACATGACAGAATCTGCTAGTCCATATATATGTTTCACTGGTAAAGATTTCCAAACCTGAGGGTCACCCCTATACCAAGATGAGGCATTAGTAGAGAATGTTGTTTAAGACTCTATTCGTATATTGGATTTATGTTTGTGCCAGGAGCACTATAGCTTGGGATGAGTCAATAATAAAACAAAAAAGGCAATTTTTAAAAATCCTAGATTATTTTAAATCTATAAGGAGGAAAAAGAGGAAGATTATAAAAGGGAAATAATAAAAAAAGGGAAAGAATGGTTACAGTAGATAAACAGAACAATCCTAATGGAAAATAGAAAAATAGAGTGAGTTATCTTTTGTTTTGGCTTTTTAGAATAATTTTATGACAAAGAAGATGATCTTAAAAGGATGAAAAGAAAAAATCTTAACAATAAAAGGAAAACCCAAGATAAATAAGGAGATAATAAACGTATGTTTAGCTGTCCTTTTTGAGTTCAAATCTCCTGGCTTAGATGAATGACATCCCAGGGTGCCAAAAGAAAGAGCAGATGTGATTGTAGAGTAACTATTAGTGATCTTTGAGAAACTATAGGATATCTAGGAGAGGGACATACAAATCTGATTAAGGACAAAAAGTTGTCTCAGTTTTTTTAAAAAGTGAAAAGATCATACTATAAGCTAGAAAGTTTAATTCTGATACCTCAAAAGATCCTAGAAAAAAATATTAATGGAATTGTTGGTGAGCATTTGGAAAAAGAAGTGATTATAGGAAACCAATATTGGAACTGAGTCCTAGAAGAAATTTGCCCACATTCATGATTAGAAGGTGAATGGAAGAATAAATCAGCCATGTCTGAGACCTCTACCACCACTGATTTCATTATTTAACCATTGTCTCTGCCATTTGCTACAAGCCACCTGGCCCCTAGACTAGGATCAGTATCGAGATAAGGACTCATCCAATTCCCCTTCTTTTCAAAATTTTACTCAGGGAATGAATGTCAATTTTAGGATGAATCTTAGAATTCAGCTACAATTGCTATTGTGAAGACTGTGATTATCTATTTCTCAAAGGCTAACAAATTCTTTTCCACTCAGAATTCCTTTGTTTTAGATTCATAGGCTGCCTAATAAAAGCTCACACTCCTTCAACTACTCCTGGCTCATTTGTATCCCCAAACTTCATCTTCATCTTGTATTACTCTGTCTTCCCCTTCCATTGTATCCTATGCAACCCTGGATTCTTTTGTTTTCAAACTGCCTTTCATTTTAAGCATTTTCTTCTCATCTTCCTCCTTCTATCCTGTAATTGTAGAAATCTGGGTCCCCACAGATCTCCAATATTGGCTGTGAAATGTTTTTTCTTCCTCATCCTTCCCCCCAGTCCTTTATTGCTGGTGTCTTCCCTCCATGATTATCTCCAGTTTTTCATATATGTAGATGTATAACCTATTTTACATATAACTTATTTATTTCATGTATCTCTTATTTATTTTGTATATAACTTAATTGTTTTATATATATCTTATTACTTACATATCTCTTATTTATTCCACATCTTATTTGTAATATTTCTTATTTATTTTATATATATATGCTCATATATGTATATATGTGTATAGATGTATATATGTCTATGTATATATGTGTATGTGTATATATATATATGTACATAAATTTCTCTCCCCCATTAGACTTTGAGCTTCTGAAGAATAGGAGCAGTTTATCTTCCTTTCTACCCAAAGAACTTAGCAAAGTGGCTAGCATACAGTAAGCGCTTAAATCCCTCTTGTTGTTTGATGACATTGGGCCAGGAGGAAAAGTAAGTTTATGTTGTACTTCTCACTGCCATTTTGAGACCTTGCTTCTACTGACATTCCTCAAAAACTCCCCTCTTTTAAGATTCAGTTCATCCTGATAGATTGGCCTGCAAAGGTCCTTGTAGCAGTTTTTTTCTTTATTAATTTTTTTTCCTGCTTATACATTTATTAACTTTTAAAATACACATTTCTTTATGAATAATGTTGGGAGAGAAAAATCAGAACAAAGGGAAAAAACCATAGGAGAGGAAGAAAACAGAAAAAAAGTGAACATAGCATGTGTTTATTTATATTTAATCTCCATAGTTCTTTTTCTGGGTACAGATAGTGTTTTCCATCCAAAGTTTATTGAGATTGCCTTGGATCCTGACCCACTGAGAAGAAGCAAGTTTTTCACAGCTGATCAATGCACATTCTTGTTGTTATTGTGTACAATGTATTCCTGGTTCTACTTGTTTTGCTCAGCATCAGTTCATGTAAGTCTTTCTAGGCTTTTCTGAAATTAGCTTGTTCATCTTTTTTTTTCCCTGAGGCAATTGGGGTTAAGTGACTTGCCCAGGGTCACACAGCTAGGAAGTATTAAGTGGCTGAGACCAGATTTGAACTCAGGTCCTCCTGATTTCAGGGCTGGTGCTCTATCCCCTGGGCCACCTAGTTGCCCCTTTGTTCATAATTTTTAATAGAGCAATAATATTCCATTACCTTTATATACCACAAATTCAGTCATTTCCCAATTGATGGGCATCTACTCATTTTTCAATTCTTTGCTACCCTGTGGAAATTTCTAACATCTCTTAAATTATCTTTTCCTCTGTCCCAAAGAGCTCAGGATTTGGTTCATTTTCTCCCTCTCCATTCTCAATTTTGTATTTATACCTCAATAGGAGATAACGGACTGTGTGCATAAAGCAGGGTCTGGAGTTAGAAGGACTGATCTTCAGAAATTTCTTAACTGGGTAAGTCACTAAATTCTGTTTGCCTCAGTTTCTTCATATGTAAAATGAGTGGGAGAAATAAATGGTAAATCACTCCAGTATTTTTGTCAAGAAAACCTCAAAAGGGGTCATGAAGAGCTAGACATGACTGAAGAGTGACTAAAAAAAAGGATAAAGAATGAGTTATAAAAACCAGACCTGTGATTTTATTTATATGTGGCACCCTCAGCTACTGTTAAGTCAGTACTTTCTCATCCACTTCAAGTCTTAGAAAGTCTCCTAGAGTACTGAGAAGTTAAATGACAGAAACACATAGCTAGTATTTGTTAGTGGTAGGACTTGAACCCACATCTTGGCTCCAAGGTCAAATTCCATTATTATAGAGCTCATCAACCCCATGATCCTGCACTTTCATTATACCTCTGCCCCATACAGGGACCTCCAAATCTTATCACCTCAATGCACCACCTCCATAATTCATAATATTTCTTTCCATACCTATTTTTCATCTTCACATTGTGTCTTATGCTTCCCAAATATATCCTCTGTTCCCCCTCCAACTTCTAATTACTCACCCCTCCCTGTTTCTCCAGGTCATCGCCCCTGTTCTAGCTTCATTCTCCTCCCTTTGAGATTGTGACCCTAGAGTTAACCAGTTAAAATTTACATTGTCTTTTACCCTTGAATCTTTTTTCATTCTGTCCTATCATTATTCATCCCTTTCCAAATAACAGCCTTGGATTATTTCCAGCATCTGCTTTTCAACCTTTATGTTTTGTGTTGCTGAGCACTGTTACTGGAAGAAATCAGCCAACCATCCTGACATGATCCCCTACAAATTTATGTTCGCTAGTCTTCCTCCTGGGTTCTCTCTGTCTCATGTCAATCCTTTTACTTTTACCTGAATGATTCTCTATCATAATCCTTATTCTATCTGAACCTCTTTTTCCCTCGAGCCACCCACCTATACTACCCCCATTATCTCCATACCTCCCCATCCACCAGGAGAGGAATTTGTTTCATATTTGATTGAAAAAAAATTAGATTATTTATCTTGAGCTCCCTTTTCTTTCCTATTCCATATGTCAAATATTCCCTCAGCATCTCCCTATTCTTTCCTCCTTTGTTCTATTCTTAGGGGGAAAATGTTTCTTCTTGATAAAATCTATCCCTTGACTTATTTTATTTTTGACAGCTTCTCTCTTGTTTTCTCTGGGAACTTTCCATTTGATCTTCTCTATCTGTCTACCATTTTCCCCCTCTCTGTCTCTCTGTCCATCTTTCCCCACCAATTTTTTCCCTTTCTTTCTCCTCATCCTTTTCTCTGGTCTCTTTTTTTCTTTCTTCTCCTGGCTTTCTCTGTGTCTTTCTCCTCCAACCATCATCTTTCTCTTACTTCTTTAAATTTTAATTAAATTTCCCCAACTGACATTTATTTTTTTTCTCCCTCTGAAACCTTCCTCACTAGGAAAACAAAACCAAACCCTTAGTTTCATATTTCAAATATTCACAGCCAGGCAAAACATTTTATCCATGCCCCCAAATGTGTGTTTCATTCTGCATTATGTCCATAACCTCACTTTCAGGAGGTGGATAATATTCTTCATCTTTGGTCTTCTTTAGTCAAGATTGGTCATCATATTCATCAGAGCTCTTAAATCTTTCAAAATGTTCCTCTTTTACAATGTTATTACAAAATTTTTTTCCTGGTTCTGCTCATTTCATTGTGTCAGTTCATACAATTTTTCCCAGATATCTCTGAAACAATCTCTTTTAGTCACAATAGCATATGATGTTCACATATCATAATTTGTCTGGTTCCTCCTCTCCTGCCTACAAGTATGTCCAAATCTTTCCTATTGTTAAAAAAGTTTCATTTGAATCTATCTCTTCCCATTCTCTTACCCTATTGCTCTTTTTTTCTTTCATAGTTAATTGTCTATATTCATTCCTTTTTTCACCTTCTCTGATTTCTCTTTGAATCTGACTTTTGACTCTACTCAAATAAAGCTGCTTTCATCCCTTGAATGTCTCTCTCTCTCTCATTCCTCCCTCCCTTTCTTACTTCCATCTTTCTTTTCCCTCTCTCTTTCCTCCCTTCTTCCTTCTTCCTTTTCTTTATCTCTCCTTTCCCTTTTCCTTTCTTCCTTCTTTCCTTTCTTTCTTCCTTTCTCCCTCCCTTTTGTTTCTTTCTCCCCTTTCCTCTCCCTCTCCTCCTGGCTCTGTCTATCTCTGTTTCTCTCTGTATTTCTGTCTCTCTGTCTCTCTCCCTTTATAATGGTCTTTTCTTAGTTATCCTTCTTGAGCTCTCTGACACATATGATACTATTGATTTCATCTCCTGTGAACTCCCTCTCCCTCTCCCTCCCTCCCCCTCTCACCTAGAGTCTTTTTTTTTCTTTTTGCTGAGGCAATTGGGAATAAGTGACTTGCCAAAGATCACACAGCAAGGAAATATTAAGTGTCTGAGACAAGATTTGAACTCAGGTCCTCCTGACTTCAGGGCTGGTGCTCTATCCACTGTGCCACCTACCTGCCCCTCTCCTAGGATCTTAATGATACCAATCTTCTTGAGTTCTTGTTCTTGTCTGAATACCTCATCTTACTCTCTTATGCATAAATAATCACCTACTTTCTATCCTCTAGATACAGGAGTATGCTGCTCTAAAAAACAAAACTCTATGTGTTATACACTTTAAAATTTAATCTGCATTATTAATATTTTCTCTATCACTTTCATAAATCTAGAAATCAACAAAATTGTAAATCAAGCCCTGGTTTGTAGCATCTGTTGATTTCTGAGGTTAAAGTGATCTCACTGAAATTGGCTTTCAAAAACAGATGTGAGTTGACTCCAGTACACTCCTGATTATATGTGAATACACCCCATTCTTTGTCCTTCTCTTGTCTCATGATTCCATCTCTTGGTGGTCACCTAAACTCACATGGGTTTAAATATCATCTCTAGTTAGATGATTCGTAATTTATATATTCATCACAGATCTCCTGAAGTGTAGTTCCATATCACCAACTACCTACTGGATATCCTCACCTGAATGTTTTATAGGCATCTACAAGTCCAAAACAGAACTCATTTTCTTCCATTCTATTTCCACATGACTAACTTCCCATTTTTAATCAAGAACAGCACAGTTCTAGTCACTCAGATTCCCAACCTAAAAGTTATTCTAGACTGAGCCCTTTCCCTACCTCACCCCCAATCTATTGTCAATCAGTATTCCCTCTTCACCACTCTCACATTCATTCTTTTCTACCTTTTCACATGGCTTCCCTCTTATTCCAAGTCTTCTTCATCTCACATCTAGCTCCTCTTCCTCTTCAAGCTGTTTGCTACATAGCTGTCAAATTGATATACTTAAAGCATAGGCTAAACTATGTTAGCCCTTTGATCAAGAAAGATCACAGACTCCTTATTTAATCTAAAACCATTAAATCGTATTTGTAAAAAGTTGCAATATGTTGTATACTGTACCAGGCTCTCTGGATACAAATATAAAGTTGAAATAGTGCCTGCTTTCAAAAGGTTTACTTTTTACTAGCAGAGTGCAATGTGGTCACAGATAAACAAATGTAGGATTTTTTAAGGGGTGGGAAGTATGAGTGGAGACTAGACTTCTGATTTTATTGGTACAGGAAATTCCTGTGAGCAAACTATCTCTATGAAGGATTTTCATAGAATCTGTGTTTGATTCAACTTTGTTTAATATTTTTATTAATTACTTTATTACATAAAGCAAAGATGGGGAATTTTTTCTTTAATATTTTCAAATGCTATAAAACTTAAAATAGCAATGAATACATTTAATGAGTTCCCTATCCTCCCCAAATCTTAGTGGGCTAAAACTTTGAGTTATATTGAGGTTTAATTGGGATAAATATAAATCCTTCCACTTAGAGTAAAAAATTCAACTTCACATGATTAAAGTAGGGAAGATATAGATTGATAGTAATTGAATTTTAAAAAAAAAGTGAGATCTTAGTGAGCTGAGTATGATATAGTAGCCATTACAACTTAATGCTGTATTTTGTTGTCTTATGCAAGAAATTACTTCCAAGATTAGGAAATTACAACCCTTCTAGTTTCTGCCCTGATCAGACCACATCTGGAATATTTTGCTCAGTTTTTTTAGGGGGAAGAAGGTTGATAACAGTTTTTAAGAATTCAAAAGGCTGACATAAAAGAAGTATTAGAATTGCTTTAGTTGGCATTAAAGAACAGAATTTTGTAGAAGTTTTGTAGGGACATATTTCATCTTGGCATGAACCCATCCCATTTTTGTTAACTTTGACAGGATGGTTTTTTGGGTTTTGTTTTGTTTTATTTTTTGAGCTCAAAAATGCTAAAATGCTGGCAATCTCTAATTGCTTCCGAGAGCAGGAAAGTTATATTTGGAGAAAGAGTCCAAGTGACATAGGATGCCTCTCCTCTCTAAAATGAATCTTTCTGATTACCTTCTATTGGTTAACCCCAACATTCCTTCCAGACCTGTCTGTGCTCAGCACCGTTGCTCAACTTGTATCTGGAGGTAGTTATATGGTTCATATTTTGTAGATTTCTGAGGTTATCTGGTCTGGATTGCTCATTTTAGTAGACCCTGAGAGATAATGACATACTCATGGTCTCAAATATATGGTCTCACATGTAGTGGGCAGGAAGAGAGAAAGAATTTGTATAATACCTACTGTGTTCCAGGTACTGTACTTAGTGCTTTACAAATATTATCCCATTTGACCCTAACAACAACCCTGAAAGGCAAATATAGTTTTTATCCTCATTTTGCAAATGGGGAAACTGAGGCAAATTGAGGTTAAGTGATTTGCTTGGGTTTCATAGCGATTAAGTGTTTGGGGCCAGATTTGAACTCAGTTCTTCTCTATACCCTGTGTGATTTTTCCTCTGTACCAGCTTTCTCAGAGGCACCTAGACCTGCATTTGAAAAAGTATGAAGTTGACCTGATAGGACCTCACTCAGTTCAAATCCCAGTTTTATCATTTATTAACTGTGGGGTCTGGATGAATCACTTCCTTTCTCTGGACCTCAACTCTAAAATAATGGAACTGGACAATTATCTGACTTCTAATATCTCTTTCAGCTCTAAATCCATGTTTGTGTGATCTCACCCTGCACTCTCTGATTCTCAATTTTCCCTCTCTTTACACTTTGCTATGCAGTGATATGTAAACTCTCAAATAGGATTTTAATTTAGATGGGTCTAATGGGGAACTGTGAGGGTTTGTAATAATCGAAAGTATAGTATGTCAGCTAAATTACTCTTTGGTCCAAAGTGACAGGTAATATATTACTTTTCTTTGCATGGCTGCCTCCATGGAGCTGATGTTCTCAGTTTGGGCAGCCTCAAACCTTGAGAAATAGAATTGTACCCCTGGAGCATGAAGTATGGACTATTGTAGGGTGAAGGCCAAAGATGTCCAAACTCAGAGAATTCTAGGACATCAGAGCTATCAGAGGTTTTAGAGACCATGTGATCTAGTAAATCATTTTAATTTTTATTCACTCTATTTTTTCTTTTTAATACTATTTTAGTTTATTTACATATGAAGATAGTTTTCAACATTCATTTTTATAAGATTTTGAACTCCAAACTTTTCTGCCTCCCTCCTTTCTCTCCCCCCTCTTCCACAGCAATCTGATATGTTTTACATATACAATCATGTTAAACATATTTCCACATTAGTCATGTTGTAAAAGAAGACAGAACAAAAAAGAAAAATTCTGAAAAAAAACCCAACAAAAAAATAGTGAAAATAGTATGTCAATCTACTTTCAGACTCCATGCTTCTTTCTCTGGATTTGGTCAGAATTTTCCATCACAAGTACCTTGAAATTGGGTCTGGGATCAATCCTGGGATCAGAAGAGCTAAGTCAATTGTAATTGGTCCTTGAATAACATTGCTATTTCTATATACCATATTCTTCTGGTTCTGCTCACTTTACTTTGTTTCAGTTCATGTAAGTCTTTCCAGGTTTTTCTAAAATCTGCCTGCTCATCATTTCTTTTAACACAATAGTATTCTATTACATTCATATACTACAGCTTGTTCAGCCATTTCCCCAATTGATGAATATTCCTTCAATTTCTAATGCTTTGCCCCTACAAAAAAGAGCTGCCTTAAATATTTTTGTACATGTGGGTCCTTTTCCCTTTTTTTTCTAATCTCTTTCTAATATAACCGAATAGTGGTGTTGCAGGATCAAATGATATGAACAGTTAGGTCCTATTGAGATGAAAAAATTGCTAAGATCTCTGCTAATATTTTATTTAAAATTTTTGCATCGATATTCATCAGGGAAATGGGTCTATAATTTTCTTTCTCTATTTTGACTTTTCCTAGTTTAAGTATAGGCATAAGACTTATGTTATAAAAGAAATTTGATGGGACTCCATCTATTTTTCCAAATAGCTTTTATAGTATTGAAATTCTTTTTTTTCTAATCAAATTAACCAAAGGTTTATCTATTTTATTGTTTTTCCTCCATAAAACCAGCTCAGTTTTGTTTATTAATTCAATATTTTTCTTTCAGTTTTATTAATCTCTCCCTTTATTTTTCAGAATTTCTAATTTGGTATTGAATTAGAGGTTCAAAATTTATTCTTTTCTAGTTTTTTTAATTGCTGGCCCAATTTGTGGCTCTTTTCTTTCTCTAGTTTAGTCATGTAAGCATTTAGAGATATAAAATTTCCCCTAAGAACTGTTTTGGTTGCATCCCATAAATATATTGGCATATTTTGGTATATTGTCTCATTATTATTGCTCTCCTTGACAAATGTATTGATTGTTTCTATGATTTATTGTTTGCTCTACTCATTCTTTAGGATTAGATTGTTTAATTTCCAATTGATTTTTAGTCTGTCTTCCCATGACTCTTTATTATATTTTGATGCATTAGGACCTGAAAAGAATGTATTTAATATATCTGCCTTTATTTGATTGTGAAATTTTTATACTCTAATAGATGGCCAATTTTTGTATAAGTGCCATATATCACTGAGAAAAATTTACATTCCTTTTTATCCTCATTCAATATTCTCCAGAAGTCTATCATATTTAACTTTTCTAAAATTCCATTCATTTCATAACTTCTTGTTTATTTTGTGATTAGATTTATCTAGTTCTTAAAGGGGGAGATCTCTCTCTAGTGAGGTCTCCTATAGTATAGTTTTGCTGTCTATTTCTTCCTGTAAATCACTTAACTTCTAAGAATTTGGATGCTATGCCACTTGGTGCAGATATGTTTAGTATTGATTGTACTTCATTGTCTATGATACCTATCAACAAGATGTAATTTCCTTCCTTATCTCTTGTAATTAGATATATTATTGCTTTTCCTTTGACTGGGATCAGTCAAAGCTTTTGTTTGTTTTACTTCTACTAAAGCACAATATATTCTGCTCCAGTCTTTTATCTTTACTTTGTATATATCTTTATGTTTCAGATGTGTCTCATAAGCAACATATTGTAGGATTCTGTTTTTTTAATATACCCTGCTGTCCACTTTCATTTTGTGGGTCAATTCATCCCATTTACAACCACAGTTATGATTATTAACTGTGTATTTCCCTTTATCAATTTTTCCATTTAGACTTTTTCCAGTGTTTTATTTCTGACTAAAACTTGCAGCATTTTGATATGTTGTCCTCTTCTGAATTTATGTTTTGATTTTCCTTGATATCACAGTAGCTTTCTGTGGTCAAGGATTTGCTCTGTTTATTACTCATTTTTTGCCTATTCCATGACTTTTAAAGTTGAACTCTGTTCTTGTGGCACAGGGAGCATTGTCCTGAACTTTTTATATTGGGGACCAGAACCTTGGTCACTGGCTTTCCACACTGATACTACAGGTGCTTATGGCTTGCCCATTTTGCTGGAGTGGCCTAGCCTTGAACTGCTTGTTGTGTCAGGGTTCCAAGGCTGGCAATTTGCCTTCTGTGCTGGGAATGGAGGCCTCAGATTGTAGCTTGCTATGCCACTGACCTAGGGCTGTGCAAGGTGAATTGGGCTGTGGCTAAGAGCCTCCAGCTGGCTTCCCCAGACACTTTTTCTATGCTGGACTGTGCTCCCCTTTTACCCAAATGAGACAGATTTTTCCTGAAGTCCTTCTAAGTTATCTTGGGCTGGAAAATTGTTTCATTCCATCTTTTTGTGGGTCGGTTACTCCTTAATCTATGTAGAAGCTTGATTTAACATTATTTCCAAGGAAAACTGGGGAGAGCTCAGGCAACCTCCTGGCTTCTCTCTAACATCTTAGTTTCATCCCAGCCTCACTTTTTATAGATGAAAAAACTGAAGACCAGAAAATGGAAAGAGCTCCTCCCATTCTCTCCTTCCCCCACCCTACCAAAGTGACATTACTTGACAACAAAGCTGGAACCAAGATTGTAATCTCAACATTGGCAGGGACCCCAATGGCCATCCAGGAATCACAATCCCTGCCATTTGTATGACTTGCCCCCACAAGTGGACATCCAG
The DNA here is from genome assembly GCA_023553655.1 of Myrmecobius fasciatus. Classification (NCBI taxonomy): domain Eukaryota; kingdom Metazoa; phylum Chordata; class Mammalia; order Dasyuromorphia; family Myrmecobiidae; genus Myrmecobius; species Myrmecobius fasciatus. Next base: position 114,618 of record JAJPUD010000378.1, on the reverse strand, counting down.
CCTTTGTTTTAAGACCTCCAGAAAAGAGAATCCCATTTATTTCTGGACTTAATCCAGCCTTCTTTTGATAATTCTCATTGTTGTAAATGCCTTCCTTACATCAAATCCAAGTTTGCCTTGAAATTTCCCAGTTTTATCTTTATGGACCAAGAAAAAGATGTCATCAGGTCAGAGATCTAAAGTGAAAAGGGACCTCAAGAGCTATATATATCTAAACTCATTTCTTTTATAGATAATGAAACAGATTTCTGCAGAGGAGAAATGAATTACCCAATCACCTCACACGAAGAGTAATATAAGATGTAGAATTTGAATCTAGATTTTTTGAATTCAGAGCTGGTTTATATTCTACAATCACTACAATGATAAGTCTAATCTCTGCAAATGTTGGTCATTTTTCAGTTGTGTCCAACTCTTAATGACTCCATTTTGGGTTTTCTTGGCCAAGATACTGGAGTGGTTTTCCATTTCCTTCTTCTGCTTATTTTATAGATGAGGAAATTGAGGCAAACAGGGTTAAATAACTTTCTTAGGATCACACGGCTACTAAATGTCTGAGGCTGGATTTGAACTCAGGAAGATGAGTCTTCCTGATTCCACACTCAGAGTTGCTTTTACTGTGCCCTAGCTGCCCTTTAATTCCTTGCAGATGACTATCATTTCCATCTTCTTCTTCAGGCTAAACATCATTATCATCATGATCATGATCATGATCATGATCATTATCATCATTATCATTACTAACATTTGTCTAGCATTCCAAGTTTTGCAATGGGTTTTATATATTTTATCAAATTTGATCCTCATGCAGGTCTTATTATAGATGAAGAAACTGAGCCTGAGAGTTAAATGACTTGCCTAGAGTAATTCAACTACTAAAATTCTGAGGCAGGATTTTCACTCATTAATTCCTGGCTCCAAGTGCATTGTTGCAGTCACTGTGCAACAACTGCTCAACTGCTTTCACCAATCCCCTTATAGCACAATCTCAGGGTCCTTTATATATTTGACCTCCTTAGGACAATGAAGGATGTCAAATGGAACCCAATTATCTTGATTTCTAGGTCAACATCCCTACTCTAATCCCATACTCCCTTTCACTTTCTTCCACTAAGAAAAAAATCGATCTTTCCCTGACTTAGTTTTTAGAATGTTTAATCATGTTAGTCAGTTAAATCTACTCTACTCAGTGCTACCACACATCTAAAACTAGAATGTAGGTTCCCTGAGGGCAAGAAACTGCCATTTTTGCATTTCTTCATCCCCATCACTTAGCACACTGCAGCCCACACAGTGAGCACTTAATGATGTTTGAGGAAGTGAACTGAATAATTTCCCCTCTAACTGGGAACCTAAATTGGAGGATCAGATCCACTGGATCAGAGAAACCATATCCTTAGTTATTGAAAGAACAGGTGGATGTGAGTGCTGAGCCACTGCTTGTGCTATCTGAAATTTTATAATGAGAGAGATGCCATAGGAGTGGAGAAGGGCAAACATCTTGATTTTCCAAAGGGAGAAGAACATGGAATTTGCTAGTAAACTCAACATAGATATTTAGCAAAAAAAAATTAGAATATACATATATGTCTGTATGCATATATGTATATACATACATATATATATATATATATATATTTCTCAGGAATAATTAATGAACATCTAAAAAATTAATCAATGATCAGAAAGAACCCATATGGCAAGAACAGGTTATACCAGGATAATGCAAGTTCCTTTTTAGAGAAGATTTGTAAACTGGTAGATTGGGGAAAGATACAATTTATTCAGATTTTAGCAAACCATTTGATTAATTCCCTCATGCTATTTTTTGTGTGGAAAGGGGGCAAAGATGTGGGATAAATTATAATACAAATGATTAGATTTCGAATTCATTGGCTCCAAGGAATAGACAGTTGAAGAGAATGGTCTATATTGCTCCTTTTTCCTGCCATCTGTGCTAAATCTTGTGCTGAATAATAAGGAAAGGGAATAAGAATTTATGTAGTAACTTCTATATGCCAAGCTCTTTGTTAAGTATTTGACAAATATTCTCTCATTTGATTTTCACAAAATTCTTGCAAGGGAAATATTGCTATTATCCCCATTTTATGATTAAGAAAACTGAGTCAGATTGAGATGACTTCCTGAGGGTCCCACAGCTAGTAAGCTTTTGAGGCTGTATTTAAACTCAGATTTTCCTGATTCCAGACCTGGTCTGGATCCACTACACCATCTAACTACCTCTAAATAATACTTTTACCCATGACTTGAACAAAAACATAGATTCAATTCAATTCAATAAGCACTTATTGAGTGCTTATTGTTTTCTAGGTACTATGATACTTGTGAGGGATGCAAAGAACAAATTAATATTGCCTTTGCCTTGAAGGTGCTTACTTTCTACCAGTCATATTTATAACATTTTAAAGATTGGGACTTTCAGGGGTGGAGCCAAGATGATGGAATAAAGTTAGGAAGGTGTTAGAGCTCTCCCAGTTTTTCTCAAAACCACATGAAACCAAGCCTCTGAATAGATTCTGACAGAATAAAACCTCAAGATAAACTGGAAAAACTTTAAAAAAAAGTAAGTCTCACTGGGTGAAAAGGGTGTTCAATAAAATAAAAATAAAATAAAATAACTGTAGATAATATAAAATATTTGGGAGTTTACCTGTCAAGGCAAAGCCAGGAACTATATGAACACAATTACAAAACATTTTCCATACAAATAAAGTCAGATATAATCAATTGGAAAAATATCAAGTGCTTATGGGTAAGCTGAGCTAATATAATAAAAATAACAAAATTACATAAATCAATCTACTTATTCAGTGACATATGAATCAAACTCCCAAGTACCCTAAATCACTATTGATCAGAAAAGTGCAAATTAAGGCAACTCTGAAGTACCACTACATACCTCTCAGACTGGCTGACAAGAAAAGATAATGATGAATTTTGGAGGGGATGTGGGAAAATTGGGACACTAATACATTGTAGGTGGAGTTGTGGATTGATTCAACCATTCTGGAGAACAATTTAGAATTATATTCAAAGGGCTATCTAAAATGTGCATATTCTTTGATCTAGCAGTATCCCTACTCTACTTCCAAAGAGATCACAAAGGAGGGAAAGGGACACACAGGTGCAAAAATGTTTGTCGCAGCCCTTCTTGTGGTGGCAAGGAACTGGAAATTGAGTTAGAGAATGACTGAATAAGTTATGGTATGTAAATGTTATAGAATATTATTATTCTATAAGAAACAGTTTGCAGAGTGATTTCAGGAAGGTCTGAAGAGACTTACATGAACTGATGCTGAGTTAAGTGAGCAGAACCAGATTATTTTACATGGCAACAACAACATTATATGATGATCAATTCTGATGGACATGGTTCTCTTCACTAGTGAGGTGATTCAGGTCAGTTGTAATGGTCTTGTGATGGAGAGAGCCATCTATATCCAGAGAGAGGAATGTGGGGACTGAGTGTGGATCACAATATAGTATTTTTACTTTTTTGTTATTGTTGGCTTGCATTTTGTTTTCTCTCTCATTGTTTTCCTTTTTGATCTGATTTTTTTGTGCAGTATGATGATTGTTGAAATATATATATATATATTTATATATATATGTATATATATATATATATATATATATAAGAATTGCACGTGTTTAACATATATTGAATTACTTGCTGTCTAGGAGAGAGGGAGAAAAAGGAGGGGAAAATTTTGGATCACAAGGTTTTGCAAGAGTAAATGTAAAAAATTATCTATGAATATGTTTTGAAAATAAAAGCTTTAATAACTAAAAATAACAACACTGCAACAAAGAAAACAACTCCTTAAAAATAGAATTAACCAATTGGGAAAAGAGATATAAAAGTTAAATGAAGAAAATCACACATTAAAAACTAGAATCACATACTAAGAACCTAATGACTCTGTAAGACATCAAGAATCAGTCAAACAAATTAAAAAGAATTAAAAAATGGAAGAAAATGTCAAATACCTCATTGGGAAAACAGCCAATCTGGAAAATAGATCCAGAAGACAATTTAAAAATTATTGGTCTACCTGAAGGCCATGAACAAAACCAGAGTCTGGATAGCATCAGAGATTATTAAGGAAAACCTCCTCAATATTCTAGAAACAGAGGGGGAAATACTCACTGGAAGAATCAATTGATCACCTTTGGAAAGAGATTCCACAAAGAAAATCCTAAGGAACATTGTTGTGAGACTCAAGAGTTACAATCTTTAGGAAAAAATACTGCAAGCTCCTAAACAAAAACAATTCAAATTTCAAGGAGCAACAATCAGGATTACTCAGGATTCTGGCAGTTTCTACAATAAAGAATTGGAGGTATTGGAATAACCTATTTCAGATGGCAAAGGACCCGATACTACAAACAAGAATTTACCCAGCAAGATTCAGCATTATCTTTCAGGGGAGGAGATGGATCTTCAGTGAAGTAAGAGATTTTCAGTCATTTCTATTGAAAAGACTAGAATTAAATAGAAAAATTAATCTATAATTAGACTCAAGAGAAGCATAGAGAAGTAAATAGGGAAAGATTAAAGCATAATTGTTTACAGCTCTAGATAGAAAATGATCTGTAATTCTTGAGAACTGTATCTGACACTGAGGCAGACAAAGGGAGTCACATGACCTGAGGGTATGAATGTGAATGGACTCTGATGTGATGACATCAAAGACAAAGACTTCTAGGGGTGGAAAAAAAAAGGAAATGGGAGATATAATGGACAATTAGATCACATGAAGAGATGTAAAAGACCTATTACAATTGAGGGAAAGAAGGGAGGAGGATGGAGAACTGTCTGAAGCTTGATCTCATCAGTTTTGGCTCTAAGAGGGAATAACTTAATCATTCAATTGGGTATAGAAATTTATCTAAGCCTATAAAGAAGTAGAAGGAGAAAGAAGAAAGAAAAAGGGGTAGGGATAAGATAGAAAGGAGGGCAGAAATGCTAGGGAAAAAAGTAAGAGAAGGGGGAAGAGGTGATAGAAGATAAGGTGGATTAGGTTTAAAAAAATACTACTAAGAGAAGGAGGAAGGGTTATAAGAGATAATATAGTGGTTGGGGTGGGTAAAAAAAACACTAATATTTTGAAGATCAGATACAACTTGGTGAAATCACAGATGCATCATATTGAAAAAATTCAACATCCAAAAGGAGTTTTTCATGCAAGAACACTGAATTGAATATAATAAGATGAAATTTAATAGAAATAAATTTCTATACTGGGGTTCACAAATTGGTTCCACAGATATAATACAGGGGAGACATTTTTGGTCTGTAAAAAGATCCAGGCATTTGAGAAATTCTATGTCTAAAGAAATTCAATAGGAGTTTATATTATATTCAATAGGAGTTTATAGTAAGATGTAGCAGCCAAGAAAATCATGTCATCTAGGGTTGTATTGAAAAAAGCATTGTTTTAGGAATAAGTAGTTGATAGGAATAAGTAGTTGATAATTCCACTGTGTCTTTGCCCTGGTTAGACCACATCTTGAGTATGATAATCAGTTCTGGGCTCCATATTTTAGGAAGTATGCTGTAAAGTGCTGGACATTCCCAGTATCTAGCCAGGATGGTGAAAGAACCCGAGTTTTTGCTGCATGTGGATTGAATGAAGTTATTAGGAATGGTTGGCCTGGACATGAGAGACAATTCATGGAACTGGAGAGATTTAGACTAGAGAAGAGAAGACTTAGGAATAATAATTTAATTGGCTTCAAGTCCTGAAGGCCTAATATCTGAAAGAGGAATTGGTTCTGTTCTGCTTGGCCCTAGGGGGCAGAACTGGGAGCTATGGGAAAAATTTGTCATGAAACATATTTAGATTTGATATAAGGGAAACAACAATTTTCTGACAACTAACAGTATCTGTTAATGGAATGAGCTGCCTTGGGAGGCAGCAGGTTCTTTCTCACTGGGTGTTATCACAGAAAAGCTGAATAGCCAATGAATTGGGTATAATGTAAAGGTAGAAAAAGAACTAAATGTTCTCTGACGTTCTTCCCAACACTGAAATTCTGTGGTTCCAATATTCTCTCTGAAAAGGAGAATGACTCATCAGAACATCTGGAAAATTGATCGGGCATCACTTGAAAGGTTGGGAAGAAAGAAGAAACCTTTATTTAAAGACATCCTAAGCTGAATACTTTTGTAATATAAAAAATTGTTTCCTCTCCCAACTTCACTGTTTTGTCTATTTAGATTTTCACATAATACTATTGGCAGTATATTATGCAATAATAATACCTGATTTAATAGAATAATAATAATAAAGTTCAGTATATTGTTTTTTCCCTCCCCCTGACAAAATCTCAATTACTTGTAGATTGTTGATTTTTATTGAGTTTTTAAAATAAGGTAGAATGTTAATGTGGTTGAAAAAAGACTATCTATCTACGTCTATATCTATATATCTGTGTGTATAGCTATATCTATAAATCTATGTCTATCTACATCTATATGTTTGTGTATACATACATATATATGTATGTATATATTTGTGTGTGTATATGTATATGCCTTTACAGAGGCAGAAATACATATATAAGTTAGATGTTAATTCTAAGGTGACTCTTGTAGGGCTTTTGGGCAAAAGAAGTCTGGATTCTGCTTGTATGGGGATTATGAGAGCTTTGGGGATATACTTGAATAACAAGATCTAACCTTAATAGCTAATACAGCGAATTATTCTGGGACCAGATAAATGCAACATATCTATAAGGCTGTTTTATTGATATATAATTCCATCTCTTTTTCATAAATTTTGCATTCTGCTACTGCTGTGAATTTTAAGCCTCAAGTGGCTGGCTGAAGAGCAATGTGTCACTGTTCATAGAAGTTCATTTAATTCATAAGCTCCTTGTGTCTGCCCTGGGAAACCAGGAGTGCAGCATAGGAAAGATGGAGGAGGGAGAAAATCCTGTTTAGGATTGGGAGATCTGGTGGCCCATGAAACCCAAATCTCTACTACACAAAACAAATGATAATCCCATTAGCTTTAGAAAATTTTCCCAATTATGCCTTTGGTATAATAACAACTTGCTGATTCTCTCCCATCTTTTCCTATTCTCTATTCTCATTGCCAGATCCCTACCATAGGTCCTTATTATAGAGGACCTTTATTATAGAAGACCTGGGTTTGAATATCTACCTGTACTGTTGTTCATTTTTTTATTGAAGAGGACCAATGATATAATGAGGGGATATCTTGATTTGCATGTGAATTGGATTTAAGGGAGGTGGAATTGTATAAAGTCATTCTTTTTTCCACAGTTACTGAAGTCCAGTGGCAAGATAAAAGTCAAGGTGACCGATGATGACTTGGGATGTAGTAGATGACCCTTCATGTCTTCAATGTCTGACCAAGCTCTGAGTGCTCCTTAAGCATCCACTTCAACCACCTTTGTGGCTTCGAAACAAATTGTTCTCATCTACCCATTCCACAGGGAGACATCTACTTCTTAGGGAAAAAAAATTCCCCTAACTAGCCAATTGGTTTGAGAACTGTCAGTTACCCTCAACTTGATTTAGCATAAATACAAAGAAGGTTTTTATCAGGATGTGGCTGCTGCCCATGCTCCAGCTTCTTGGAAATTCTTGGGAATTGAATGCCAAATAAACATTGAAGGTAAATGAATAGCCTGAAAAAGACTCAGCTAGCTCTCATCCCAGAGGTGTCAGTCCTTTTTGAATACCCTGCACATTCTTTTATTCGGATTATTATAGCAGCCTCCTACTCCTGCACTACAGACCCCTAAATTCCAGTGGATCATTCATAATTTTCTTTGCCTTAGTTTCCTTATCTCTAAAATGCAGAAAACAGCAATTACTAATAGTAATCTTATAATAACCTATAGGACTTTGAGGTTTGCAAAGAATAAATAACTTATGACGTTTATAGACAATGTCTCATTTGCAACAATACTACGTATTAGGTTCTATTATCATCCTTATTGTACAGATGATGAAACTGAAGTTGAAAGACATTAAATAGTTTGATCAGAGTCACATAGTAAGTACTCAAGGCAGGAAAATCATATTTAAACTATTTCCTAGAGATATTTCATGAAAAAAACCCCATGAAACAGCTTTGTAAACCTTAAATAATTTACTTTGGGGTGTAAGGAAAGGTTGTATGGAGAACTTCTCAGAGAAACTCTCTCCATGGATATAGATCAATAAGCTGATTTATAACTAATAATCTATAACTAATTTGTAATTAATAGTTGGTTGGAGGAACTTGACCATGGTCATATAAAGAGCATTAATCAGAGGCAGAGCATAAATCTAGATTCTGAAGACTCCAAGGAAAGATACTATCTGGTTTTCTAAATTACTTCTTAAGTGTGAGCTATAATAATTGTATCTCTGATATTTTATGTATAGATCTGTTTGTTACACTTCTTTGCTCAAAATTCCTTAGTGACTTTCCATTGCCAAGCAAATAATTGTTACTATTGTCATTATTTATATTTTGTTCTTGAAGAAGATTATGATATCAGGAAGGTGATGTCATGACATGCAAGTGAATTGGATTTAATGAGGGCAGGCTTTGCAAGGTCACCAGCCTCACATTTTCCTCTAGAGCCATCTGGGTAAGATATAGATCGGGGGGACTAGAGATAGCCCTGGATGCAGTGGGAGACCTTGACCTTTTTAAACTAAGGTCTTTAACAGATCTCAATTTGACTGAGGCTACACCCATTCAGTGATTAATATTAAGTAAGAATTTAGGCAAAGAATCATCTCTTTTACTTAGTCAAAAAACAAAAAAATCTAATCTGAGAGGGAAAGACTCAAAAGTTTCTGGCTAAAAGAGAAACAATTGCTGTTTATATTCACTCTAAGCCAATCAGGATCCGAATAATGACTAAGTGAGCCTTGGCCTGGGACCTATTGTTGGCCAATCCATGAGAACCAGAGTGATTTGAATTTGACTTGTGTGTTTTTTTTAAAACAAAAACATTTGTAACAGCTCTTTAATTGGTGAAAAAGAATTGGAAAATGAGGGGCTACCCATCTCTTAGGGAATGACTGAACATGATTATGATGAAATACCATTGTGCTACAAGAAATGATCAGAAAAACTTGAGGATATATATAAACTAATGTAAAGTGAGAGGAATCAGTAGAACACTGTACATAGTAATAGAAATATTATATAATGACCAACTTTGAATGACCTAGAAACTCTCAGAATAATGACTCAAGACAGCTCCAAAGAACCCATGATGAAAAATGTCATGGACCTAAAGAGAAAGGGCAGCTGGAGGATGAATGCAGATTGAAGCATTCTTTTTAAACTTTTCTTAAATTTAAATTTTTTTTTTTTGCAAATGGTCAATATGAAAATGTTTTGCATAATTCTACATGCATCACCTATAAGACGATTCTTAAGAAAGAAATCTAGCTCTTGGAAGGTTTCAGCAATCAAAAACAAAACAAAACTCTGGTGATTTAAGGCATCCCTTCCCCTTTTACCCCAGGTAAAAGAGGTCATTATTGTTTTTGGTTGAGTCTAGAAAATGAAGTTTAAAAACCTCAGAATGGTAAGCCAAGCCCTCCAAAACCTAACACCTTACTTTTTGGTTCTAAGACAATTATATTACTTCTCATAAAATTCTGTAAATTCCACCCAACAGGGACAACTCTTTCACCCACATGTGCCCTCCACTTTTTAAATTTTCTACTTTTGCTTATACTGTTCTGTATTTATTACCTACTACAATGGGTGGACACCCAGAATACCAACTTATATCTTTTCTACCACTGTGTGGAGGCTTCCTTTCTAGGCTGTTTTGCTTTCTCTAACTTGTCCTCATAGTGACAAAGATAGGCTCTAAGAAGAAGACCATCACCATGTGGTTATAGTGAAATTATCTCAGGGTCCTAGCAGTATCTCTGGTGTAGAAGAATGCATTGCTCTTCTTTACAATTTTAGCTCTTGAGTCTCACAGAGTCTCACAGATGAATTTCCATTTGCACAGACCAGGCACTCACAATGTCTCCAATTTTAGATCTTAAAGCCATTTATTTAGCAGTTAATAGAAATAGCAATGATTTAAAAAAAATAAAACAATAAATACATTACAATCCACAAATAAGTCTGGATCACAATCTCCCATCAATAGACTCATTGGGGAATATCTTTAGGAAAGGATTAATACATGCATGAACTTTTCAGAAAAGTTTATAAAGGAGAAAAACCATGATACCTGTATATAATTCCCAATTCTGGACTCCTGACTTTGATGTCACGATGCACTGTGGAACACATGAAGTTGATTCTCTACTAACTGCTATCTGCTTATCTTCACTATTTTCCAACCAGACAAATACTTATGCTCTGTTCTCAAAGCATTGTATCATTTCTAAGCTTTTTTAATTTAGTCACCTTTAAAATAGTGTTGAGAAAGTAGTACACTGATGAATTGGCTGACATTTACTTTCAAATCAGAGGGATGCAAAGTTCATCTGTCTAGCTCTCTGTCGTCAATACAGACTAAATTCAGGCAGTTATGAAACTTCCAAGATATTGAGTCATCCTATCAAGTGGATAGGAAATAGAATCTACAATAAAACAGTTCAGATCGAATCTTGGCATTTCTAACTCTTTATTTAACTGGATTCTATGTTGATTAATTCAAACATCTTCTTCCAATACAACAAAGAAGCTGCATAACCTGTCTTTCCCCTTTCTGCCTCTGTCTCTTAAGCCAGAGAGAAAAGAAAAACAAAACACTTCAGTAAACACCACTTCTAAGAGGATTCACAACTTTTAAACTCTAGAAGGTAATAAGGGATATATCTAGAACTGATGCTTTTATCAAATGAGAGTAAACCTCTCTCTCACCAAATAAAAATAAGGTAGGTAAAACCTTTTGAAAGTAGAATATTTTAAAATCCCTTTTACACACACACACACACACACACACACACACACACACACACACAGAAAGTGAGAGAGAGAAAAAGAGACTTCTGACAGAGATGCTTTTTTGACTCTTTGCTACTTATTCAATTTTCACTCCATCACCATCCTTGGACTTTTATTGGCTTAAATAAGAGCTTTCTAGGATTCACTGACTCACTTTTCCCTTAAAATGTAACAAGTAATCCAATTTCTCCTATACAATGGACAGCCTTATTTAATCATAGTTTAATGTGTAAGTGGTTTGTGTCTAATCTTTTTTTTTTTTAAGTTTTACCCTCTAAAGTCTAAAAGAATTTTAAGCAAATGAACTTAAGGGAGAATAACATCCTGCAGTTTAAAATTCTCAACACTGTCCATCTTATCATTTTATATCCTTGAAACAGCTTTTCTTCAAACTTAAATTTTTCTATTTTTAATAAGTAAAAGTTATTTCTCTGCCCTTTTAAACAATTAAACTATTCACCTACAAATGAGTTATCATCCTCCATTTTTACAAGGTGATATATATCTTTATATTTATACTATAGTTCATTTTCTGTCCCAAAATTCCCATATACCATGTTAACTTTTTAATGCATATTTTAGCAATTTTTATTAAGCCAAAGTTCTTTTCCTCAAAGAAATCAAAATATTAATCTATGAGAAAGGCAACATCTTCCATCCTTTCCCAGTAGATATAATTTTTTTTCTTTACATAAAAGTTATTTTAAGCTCCTTTTTACCAATATATTGATCTATATAAAAAGGTAATACCTTCAGGGTATTAACACAGGCTTTGGATGCCCTCAAAAATCACAAAATTTTAAGAAATGAAAGGCAATTCAGCAACCATCAAGTCCAATCTATACATCAAAGGAAATCCAACTATACTGACAAATTATCATCTAGATTACATTTGGATTCTACAAAGGTGAAACTCACAAGTTTTGAGATAGAATATTCCACTGTGGGACAGCTCTAATTGTTAAAAAATCTTCCCCTGAAGTTAAATCCAAATTTGCTTCTGCAACTTTGACCTTTTCTTCATTTTTTCCTATGGGGCCAAGTAGAATAAGTGAAATCTAAGACAGAAATTATATCTCTCCTGAGTCTTCTTTTCTCCAACCTGTTCTCATATGTCATGGACTCAAAGCCCTTGTAGCACTTTGGTTATTTTCTTTGGGCATTCTCTTAAACTCAACATGTCCAAAACAGAACTCATTATGATCCCCTACCAAACACTCTCTTTTTCCAAACTTCCCTACTACTGCTGGAGGTATCATCATGCTCCCAACACCCATATTTACGACCTCAATATTATCTTAATTCTCCATTTGCACTAATCCCACATATTCAATCTATTGCTCAGTCATTATTTCTCTCTTCATAATATCTCTCATTGCCCTTCTCTTCACCCACATAGATGCCATCCTACTATAGACCCTCATCACCTTGCACTCCTTCCACTGCAGTAGGCTTATGGTTAGTCTCCTTGCCACAAATCCCTTCCCACCATAGTCCATTCTCTTAGTTGCCAATGTGATTGATATTCCTAAAGTGCAGATTTGATCATATCCCATCCATACTCAATAAATTCCAGTGTCAGTCAGTCATCAGTCAGCAGGGATTTATTAAACTCCTACTCTGCCCCAAGCACTATACTAAGTCTCCATATCACCTCCAGAATCCAATAAAATTACTCTGCCTTGTGAAGACCCCTTCCTACCTTTCCAGTCACATATTTTACTCCCTCCTATGTGCTCTGCAATGAAGCATCATTAACCTTTTTGCTGCCTTTTACATATAATCCCCCCTCTCCTTGTTCTGTGCATTTTCACTGCTTATAAGCCCTCCTTCCACATCTGCCTTCCTTGGCTTTCCCATAGCCTGCCTTTAGCAGGAGATCTTTCTTCTCTCTCAGTATTTTCTCTCTGAATTGACCTACCATTTTTAATCTATACTGACATCTATAAATATAATATATCCATCTATATGTATATAGAGAAGATACATATACACACGTGCATATATTCATGTATATACAGATGCATGTATATATGCATACATATGTTTATGTATATATACACATATATATTATACATATGTATGTATATATATACACACACAAGCATTTGACATCTTTAAAACCTTTCATCATACACACACACATATACATACATATACTTATGTATATATACATATATTTGATCCACACATATTACCTCCCATTCACTATACACGTGTATATATGTACATGAACACATTTATGCACATATATAGTATGACATATATGTACACATGTTATTGATACATATATACACACATACAGATATATCTTGTATGTAGATAGTTGTATGCAACAGAAGCTTGTTGAAGGCAAGAATAGTCTTTTGCCTTTCTTAGTATCTTCAGAGTTTAGTTAGGTAAGTGGCATATAATTAATGCTTGATAAATTCTTACTAAGTTTCTGTCCTTATTAGATTGTCAGATACAGCACTACAGGTGAGGTCTGATAAGAGTAGAATACAGTGAGACTATCAATTCCCCGTTACTGGAAACTATATCCCTCTTAGTTTTGTATAAAATGTCAGGGACTTTTTTTGCTTTTCTTTCACAGAATTTATCACAGTATCTGGTACATAGTAGGTATTCAATAGATATTTATTGGCTGGCTGACAGTGCCAAATCATATAAAGCTTGAAAATCACTTTAACCTGAACCTTCTTTTTTTTCATATCAAGTGCTTTTGAATACCTTATGGTTGTTACACTTGTGAAGTTGTTTTTAGACCTAAGTATAAATCTTTGCTTTTATCCTGACTAATGTAAAATTACTGGATTAACTCAAGTACTCTAGATTGCCAAAATCCTTTCGGATCTTGACCCAGTTATTCAGAAGAGTAATAACTCACCCTTCCATTTAAGTGTCATCTAAATATTTGATAATCCAAAGCATTAATACAAATATTTAATAGCACAGATCCAAGCACTGATCCTGGGACCCTCTGCTGGAGATTTGCCACACTGATATTGAACTCTGAATATGGCCATCCAAATGGTTCTGAATCCTTCAGATTGTATTATCATCATCTAGTCCTTATCTTTCCATCTTGCCAACAAAATAAGATGAGATCCTTTACCAAAAGCTTGACTAAAACCTGGGGAAACTATGTTTAAGTCATTCCTCTCATGTATAATTTTAATAATCCTGTCAAAAAAAAGAAATGAACTTAATCTGGCAGAATTATTTTTGCTGAAGTACAAAAACTGACTCTTTCTCATCATTCCCTTCTCTTTTTGGACATCTGGAAACTTTTTCTTTCCCAGTGAGCTATTTTAGAATTGTTTTCCAGCCTTCAAAGTAAAGCTAATTAATCTATAGTGTTCATGTTCTATTCTTTTTACTTTCATGAAAATTGAGGAATTTGCTCTCTTCTGATCTTGCGGTGCCTCTCTCTTTCTCCATGATCTTTCAAATATAACTGATAGTGGCTCAACAATCCCCTCAGGACTGGAGGGCACTGTTATTCTGAATCAGATGACTTAAATTTATCAAGGACTGCCAAGTACACTCTTATTATCTCCTTACTTCTTTGGGGTATCTTCTGGTTAGTTATTTTTTATTTTGTCATTTCCAGGATAAAGGTCATTCTTCTTTTCAAAGAAAAGAAAAACAAAATGAGTTAAGCAGTTCTGTCTCTCCTCTCTTGTCAGTTACTATCATCCCATCTGACCCAAGCAAAGGTTCCATCTATTCTTTGATCTTCCTTTACTCCCAATGCAACTAAACCATCCTTTTTTATTGTCTTTTTCTTTCCTTTCCAGCAGACTCAATTAATGCTGAACTTTCCATTCCAAACACTATTTTCAAAGGATCAGGATACACTCATATATTTATTTTCTGCATCTGGCTTTGCTTTTATCTTCTGTGCATTTCTTTTTAAAATTTAAGTTGGTTGGTGAGTTTCCTGTGTACCACATCAATCTTTTCAACAAATCCCATATTTCTTCCTCAGTGGAATTATTACTATATTCTTAGTAGTTTATTCTTGACTATCTCCTAGACTTCCTAAGTTTTATTTCTCTAAACAAAATCTCCACAGGACCTGTTCCTCTTTTCTCTGAATCTTGTGAAATCAGCACTCCTAAAATCTACAGTGTATGCCAGGAAATGCCCCACATTTACTCCCTTTTATCAAACACTATTGGATGGAAGAGTTGTGTTGCTCCTAGTACTCATTATTGCCACCCTGGAAGCCAACTTTTGGGAGAATCCTACCCAAAATAAAATTTACAAGCTTTTTTGCTTGGTGTTTTTTTGGATGGGAAGAAGTGAGAGGAACAGGAAGAGAGAGAGAGATATTCAGCAGAGACAGAAACGCACACACAGAGACACAGAGAGACAAAGACAGATAGGAGGAAGGAAAGGGAACGAGAGAGAAATAGAGAGGGTGAGTGAGAGAGAGAGAAAGAGAAAGAGCCAAGGAAATTCAGAGAGAAAGAGACAGAGGCAGAAACACACAGAGAGATAGAAGCAGAAACAGAGAGAGCTTCTTAAGTGTCTGCTGTATACAAAGCACTAAATTAAATGGAACCTTTCCTGGATTGGTTCCATCAATGACTGGAGCTCAGAGTAACAACTTTGCAGCTGGTCAGGCAGACCCTAAACCAAGGTTAGGAGCCGAAAATCCTGGTTGATTCAGGACTCATTGGGAGTACCATACGAAATCACCTCATAAGTTAATAATAAGTTAATAAACATTTATTGAGCACATATTATATGCCAAGCATTCCTCTAAGCACTTGGGATTGTAAAAAAGATTGTAAAAACAATCCCTGCCCTCAAGATTACAGTTTAATCCAGTCCAGTGGTGCTTAATCTGAAGTCTGTGAAATTTTTTTTTCTAATACTTTGATAAATGTTTTTCAATATCATTAGTTTCCTTTGTAATCCTATGGATTTTATTTTATACATTTAAAAACATTTTTTTCTCTAAAGAGGAGTCCAAAGGTTTCACCAGACTGACAAAGAGAGGTCCATGACACAAAAGGATTAATAATCCATGATCTAATTTCCTATTTTTTAGATAAGGAAACTGAATTCTACAAAGGTTAGATGACTTATCCAAAATCACAGACCTTTGCTATAGAGCCTGGGAAAAGTTAGCTGAGTAAAGTGGTAGCAAGAGAGACCAGGTCTCTCATAGGATTCCTTCAATAAAGATTGAGTACTAGCACCAAACAGACAAATTATACGCAAAATCAAGGAAAAAACTCGAGTGGATACTATTTTCCAGCACAAATCTGTCAGGAAGACCATCAGAAGTCTAAATACAACTGAGAATGAGAATCCAGCTAGGAAAGTCCACACTCAATCTAGCTCTGTGATTTGTATCTTGTATGGGATCAGGGAGTTTGGATCAGAGGTAGTTCTTCTGATGGTCCCAGGGAGCCTTTGGTAAGCTGCCAGGGGCTGAAGTTAGCAGTTATCTATGAGAGCCAAAGGTGTCTATACCAACCAGAGCCAAAGTTCTACAGTTGTATTGTATTTACATCTTTCAAATCTGCATATGTTTATTTGTTTATTTTACTTCTAGACTTAAGAAAGTGATGAAAAAAATGTTACTGGCGTAAATTAAACTTGAAAATGTGGCATGAATATATATTTCCCTCAAAGAGCCTATTTGTAACTTTTACCAATGCATTGATGATTGGAGTTCTGAGTAATAATTCTACAGTCGGGGTCAGACAGACTCCAAATCAAGGTTGGGAGACTGATAAGCTCAGTTTAGAATGGCAGTTATCAGATAGGACCTTAGGGCAGGATACAGGGCTCTGAAAGTCTGCAGCTTCTTAATCTGAGCTGTGCTTGATGAATTCAGTACTTCAGAAGTAGGATCCCAGATAATACAGATCAGGACCTAACAAAGCTTCATCAATTCCCTCTAGGAGTGAAAAAACAAACAAACAAACAAAAAAAAACCAAAACTGGCCCCAACATATAGCATCAGTTCAGGAAATAAAACTAGAAAAGTAAATTAAGAAAAGATAAAGAAATATTGTGGATCCAAGGACCTTGAAATGAATTATATTCAAGTTTGGAGAGATCTTAGTATACAGAATATCAGAACTGGGAGGATCCTTAGAATATAAAATGTCAGAGCTGGGAGGGTCCTTATTAGAACAAAGAATGTCAGAATTGAGAGGGTCCTTAGAACATAGAATGTCAGAGCTGGAATGATTCTTAGAAAATGCAATATTGGAACTTGGAGGATCCTTATTAGATGTCAGAACTGATGAGGTCTTTATTAGAACATGGAATATCAGAGCTTGGAGGATCCTTAGAACAGAGAATGTCATAGCTAGTAGAGGTTTTAAAAATATAAGAACATGTAGTGTCATTGCTGAAAGAAATTTTTGACTTCATCTATTCCAAGTTCCCATTTTTACAGAAGAAGAAAGTAAGGTCCAAAATAAAAAGTTTTCCCAGGGTCATTCAACAGTTGGGTTGAGATTTTAATTCTAAATTTAGTATTCTTCTCCCCCTACCCCTTACCTTGTTCAACTTCTATCAGTTAATTTTGAATGTTAGTGTTGTTTAGCACCATATTGGAGAAATTGGTGAGCCATCCATTCTGGACAGTCAACAGACTTTGGATTGTCTGTGCCAATGGAGCAATACTACTGGTCAGTGGACTTCACAGTCATTCATGGGGTCATAACATTAGAGCTAGGATTTCCTTAAGGGTCATTGAATCGAATCTCATTTTGTTGAGGAAGAAGCTGAAGCCCAAATAGGTTAAATTACTTACCCAAGCTTATGCAGGCAACATATAGCAGAGGTAGAATTCAAATGGAGGTATTTTGACTCTAAATCTAGGGTTCTTTCTACCGCATTGTATTTTAACTCCCAATGCATTGCTACTTCTTCTACAAACATTAATTATTTCAATCCCCTGTTCAAAACCCCACTCTGGATCCCTGTTATGGCTCAGATAAAATTTAACTTCCTTCCTTGTCTTATCTGGGTCAGAGTTGAATTGTGTTCCAGTAATGACTTCTTGGCACATGATAGATACTCAATACTGACTTAACCTCAGGGTCAATGGCATCATGTACAGATGTTTGTCTTTGGACTAGACCCAAAGGTGCAGCTGACTTTTTAAGTGTTTTTATCTACTCAATGATTTGTCTGTGTCCTCCCTTGCTGTCATTTGGCATCTGTCTGCTATCAGTACCTGCTTATAACAACCCCAGTCTCTTCTAATTTGTGGCTGCAAACCTACTTGGGTCCAAGAAACTGGGTCACCAACCTTGTTGGAACTATGTATAGAATAAAAGGAGCTGCATTCTGAGATAGGGCCTGAGGGGATCTCTGGTAAGTAAAGTGCTCAAGAAGTAGGCCAATAGGAAAGGGGATGTAGTTGGGTCAGGGCAGAGTGCCAGTGGGATGCCAGCATACTCTGCTCCATCTTAGATATGCCCACAGTCAGAACCTTAACATAGGAGCTGAACTTTCATTGCTTTTCTTTTTTATTAGGAACTTAACCAACAAACAACATTTCTATATACAAAGTCCAAAAAAAATTGGGAACTCTATACATATTACATTTAGTATGTGTTTTTAAATGGGGATTAATTTTATTTAGGTAGTGGTAATAATGTGTTTTCTTTTATTTGGAAAACATTTAATAGCTGTTCCTTTTTTTTTCTTTTTATGTGTGTGCCCCTTTATCTTACAAATACAAATAGTAAAGAAAATACATCAACACGTCAGTCATACCTGAAAAATGTATACATTATTCTGTACTACCAATCCATCACATTTCTGCCAAGATACAGGAGGCATTAAGTTGGGTCTTCTTTGTTGGTCTGTTCAAATGGGCCCATATATCATTGTTATTGTAGCAAGAGATTTAGGGAGCAAGAACCATGAGCAGGATGCAGGTTGGACTCTTAGGGAAAGTGCAGATAGTGTGGGTTGGTACTCATAGCTGTTGTGTGTGTACACAGATTGGGGTCAGAGTTGGAAGTTGGGAGTGTGTGGATCTGGTAGTACATGCCTGTAATCCCTGATGCTGAGGCTGAGGCTTATAGAACACTTGAGCTCTGGAATTCTATGCTGCAGAACACAATGTCAGAGATGGAAGGAACCTTAGAACAGGGAATCTCAGAGCTTGAAGGGCCTTTAAAACACATAATGTCAGGGGTAGAAGGTCCCTTAGAATAGAAAACGTCAGAGCATGGAGGGGACTTAGAACACAGAATGTCAGACCTTGGAGGGCCAATAGGGCAGCAATATGGTGTAAGGAGGGGCAAACTGGTCCTGGTCAGAAATGGAGTATTTCAAAGCTTCGGAGCAAATCAAAAGTAGGATTTATCCCTTAATTGCTACTATACCTCCAGTCTCAGAATAATAAACAAACAAATAGCAAAAAACCAAAAAAAACTATGGGGTCTGGTCCTCAATCCTTAGAGAGAAAGCTGGAAGCACACCAAGTGTTCATGTGGTTTGGTTTTCTATGACCTTTCAGAGGGTAGACAGAGACATCACAAATGGAAGAGCTAAGAGCTGGGGAACTCTACTCTAAGTTCAACTCAGTTTTTCATCCAACTATTCCAGCTGAGTCCATTCCATCAGTCATACAAAGGAAGCCTTTCTTGACACAAGAATTTTCAACAAAACCTGGTAGAGAAGGAAGAGGTTAGTTTCTAATTAGGATTCTGCTGTTTGTTGGAATAACATAATGCAGTACCTGTGAAAATTAGTGATAAGATGATTTTGGACAAGTCATCTAATGGCTGAGGACTAAGTTTCCTCATCTGTAAAATGAAGTAGTATCTGAGGTTTCTTCTAGTTGTAGAGCTCTAGTCTTGGAGGTGATAGGGATCCCTTGGAAATTATTGTGTGTGTTGTGTGTGTGTGTGTGTGTGTGTGTGTGTGTGTGAGAGAGAGAGAGCGAGAGAGAGAGAGAGAGAGAGAGAGAGAGAGAGAGAGAGAGAGAGAG
>JAJPUD010000378.1:72900-94556 GCA_023553655.1 Myrmecobius fasciatus | reverse complement strand
CAAACAACAGCTTATTGCAATTTTCCAGGTGTGAAATGATGAGCATCCGAGACTGGGGAATGGCATTGTTAGGGAAGAGATGGGGATATGTATGAAAGATGTTAAGAAAGTAAAATTTACAGGACTTGACAAAGATTGTTTATGAAGAGTGAGAAAGAGTGAGAAGTCAAGAATGACAAGTTGGGTTGTGAGTTTGGGTGACTAGGAGAATCATAAGGTCCTAGAAACAGTAATGGGAAAGTTCAGAAGTGGGGAGGGTTTGGAGGGAAGATAGTGAGTTAAGTTTAGGACAGTATGAGTTTGAGAAACCTATGGCACATTCAGTTTGAGATAAACAATAGACATGTAGAGATGCATGTCTGGAAGCTTAGGCTAGATAAATCATCTTAATAGAGACAATTAAGATGAATCATCTTAATAGAGACAATAATTTTATTTATTTTTATTTTTATTCTTTTCTTTTAAATTTTTTTTTGTTTATTAAAAAACAGAATAGAAAAAAGAAAGACAGAAAATAGCAACAATAATTGAAACCATGGGAACTGATAGGATCACAAAGTGAAATAGTATAGGGAGAACAGAGAAGAGAGCTCAGGGAGGACTCTGGAGAACATCCAAGGTTAGCAGGCAAGACTTAGATGAAGCTAAGTAGGTAAGCTAGGATAGTTGCATAGAAATATAGAAACAATCGGATCGCAAAAAGAAGAATGTGATTAACAGTGTCTACAGAAAGGTCAGAAAAGGAAGAAAATAAAAAAGGAGGAAACTGAGTCAGACAGAGATTCAATAACTTGTCTGGGGTCACTAAGCTCTTGTCTAGTTTTTGCCAATCCCAAACTATGGTGATTTGGTTCTGATTCTCAATAAATGTCTAAGTATAATGTATGTAGTGTAGCCAACCTGGAGACCAGGACCATTTCTCTGAAACATTATTTATAACAAATCACTATCAGTTGCAAAGAGATGACCTCAATTAGTAGAGGGAGTTTCCTTATTGAGGAGTTCTCTATCTCCATGAAATCATAGGTACAATCCTTCTTCCCCTGACTGTCTTCCACTTTCCATTCTCTACTCTATTCTTTATTTGATTTTTTTTGAATGTTCTATCTAGGCAAGGTGGCCACATGAGTGAGGGATTGCAATATGGATCTTAGGTCTTTATTCTAATTTTTTTGGATGTAGTTGAGTTTGCTGTAGGCAGCAAGAGATAGAATGAGAAGCCCTAGAGTTTGCTTTTCTTAAAAACTGTGTGGATACCTCAAAGGGCAAACAACCCCCCTCCCCCAAAGCATGGAGCCCATCTTCACTTAAGGAAGTTTTGTCAGTGGTTTCATGGACCTAAAAGGAAGGTAGAACCCAGACCTTTACTAGTGAAAACTAGAAAGTCATTTATATACACAGAGCTTTTGAAGGTGAAGACATCTGGTTATCCTGGACAAACCAGCACCCACAGAGAGGAAAAAGAGAAGCTTTGCTGTTGTTACTGAGTCATTCCAGTCATTTATATCTCTTCATGACCCCATCTGGGGTTTTCTTGGCAAAGATACTGGATGGTTTGCCATTTCCTCCTGCAAAAAGTGAAGCAAACTTCTGTAATTCACATTTCCCACTTCCCTTGGTCAAGCTGAACTTGAAAGGAATGTAGATCTGAGGAGACAATATCCTTGGGTTGTCATTCTCTGCCTTTTGAACAAACTGACATTTTTTTTTCTTTCTTTCCTTTTTTTTTTTTTAAATTAAAGCTTTTTATTTGCAAAACATATGTATGGGTAATTCTTCAACAATGACCCTTACAAAGATTTCTGTTACAAATTCCACCCCCCAGTCCCTACTTCTCCCCTAGCTGGCAGGAAGTCCACTACATGTTAATTATGTTAAAATACTTGACAAATTGAATATATATATGCATGTTTCCACACTTATCTTACTGACACTTTTTTCCATGAGAATATCTCAATTCTGGCAGGAGGAGAGTGAAGAGAAATAATATATTTAAAATGTCAGGGGAATGGTGTGTGTGTGTGTTTTAATTTCCAGCAAACTGGAAACTGAGCTTTGTCAAATATGGTACAGGGAAGCAATGCCAACTTGCCATGAAGTTTCTTGATGGGAAAAGAGAAACAAAAAAGCAATAGATTTAGATCATTAGAAATGTCCTCCAGGGATACAGCTTTTCTCCAGTCTAAGATTCTGGACCACCTGAGGACATCAGGGGAAAATCTGAGACAATCTAGTTCTCCCAAAAGACCATCATTCTTTAACAAATAACTGGATTTGTTTCTCATGAATTTATTTTTAATAATTTAATAGTATTTTTATTTTTTCCAAATACATGCAAAGATTGTTTTCAACATCTTCCTTTGCAAAATTGTGTGTTCCAAATTTTTCTCTTTTCCTCTCTCCTCTCCCCTCTCCAAGACAGCAAGCAATTTGATATAGTTTAAACATTTCATAAGTTTATTTAATCTCTTTTATTTGTCTTTTTTTGGAGGTGGAGTGGATTATGAATTTCTAAACTGAATTCTAGCCTTTTCCAGTGCCTTCTGGACATTTCCACCTGGATGTCCAATAGACTAAAACTCAACATGTCCAAAACAGAACTCACTGCAATCTCCTCCAGTAGACATGAGCTCCTTCTGGGTAGGGAATTGTTTCATTCAGTCTCTTCATGTGCTCAGAACTTAGCACATTGTTAGTACATAGTACAAATTCATCAAATACTCATTGATTGGCTACCTTTCTTCTGAAATTACTACCTTCATAATTTCTGTTTGGCAAGAGTAGAGGCTTAAATTGGGGGGATAAGAATTCATAATTTGGTAAAAATTATTGAGGAAGCTGAAAAGCAGTCTGGCAGAAATTGGGCACAGACCAATCTTCCTGTTTCTTTTGGAGAATGCCACCATCCCTCAAGTCACCCATATTTGCAAAAGTAGAGACATTCTCATCTCTTCAGTTTCACTCAAAACACATTCATTCTCAAGTCTTTTTGATTCTATTCCAACAATGTTTTGCATAATTTCCTCCTTCTGCTCATTCACACAATCAGTGCCTTAATTTATGGCTTCAACAACATCACTAGAATTATTGCAATAATTTCTCTTTAGTCTCTTCATATCCAGTCTCTTCCCCTTTCATTCTCTACACAGCTGTAAGTTCCTGCTTAAGAAGCTTCAGTGACTCCCTGTCACCTCGGCAGTGTGTAAGCTGTGGGATCAGCATTAGACATTCAAAGTCAAAAATGAAACAGCCCTTCTCAACAAACATATTCTAGAAGGAAAAAACAATATTGGCACAGAAGTAAATGGGATCAAATACTAATTCCTTCATTTAGCACTGAAAGTCCTCCATATTCTGGCTTCAGCCTATGTCTTCTAGTTAAGAGATTGCCATTCTGTTATATATATTCTAGTCATAAAGGTCAATTTGTTGTTCCCCATAATTCTACTTTTGTGTCTTTGCATAGGCTGTCCCTACTTCCTGGAATGATGTTCCTGCTCATTCTGGTAACTTGGAATCCCTAGCTCTCAGTTTCCCCATCTATAAAATGAATTGGAGAAGGAAATGGCAAACCTCTCGAGTATCATTGCCAAGAAAACTCCAAATGGAGTCATACAGAGTTGGATGTGACTTAAAAATGACTGAACAATAGCTGATGAAGTCATAGGTTCAGAGGGAGAAAGCAAAATCACATGTATTTATTTGTGACTATGTTGACCCTTCCTCTCTTGCTTCTTGAGGGCAAGTTCTATTTAATTTTGGTCTTTGAATTTCTAGACCCAAGCAGGAAGTCTAGATCATAGAAGGCATTTAAATGAATTCAGTGGGCTTTTCTTCCTTTACCTATGTAAGACTGTAATAATTGAAACCTCTTCCTTTAAGTTGTCTTGCAATGGTATTATTGTTTATTGTCCCTCCCTTCTCAAAGAGGGCCATTGCATTGGGGAGGGGATGTGATGACATGCAAGTGAATTGGATTTAAGTGAGGGATGGCTGTGCAAGGTCACTTGCGTCACTTTGCCCTCCAGAGCCATCTATCAGGAGGCAGAGACAGCCTATGCAAAGGTGCAAAGGTAGAATTATGGGGAACAACAAATTGACCTCTATGGCTAGAATATATATAACAGAATATATATATATATATACATACATATGCATATACACATACATATGCATAAATGTATGCATATATACACATATATGTGCATATATACACATACATACACATACACACACAACACACACACACACACACACACACACACACACACACACACACATATATATAAAACAGATTGGTGATTTCTTAACTAGAAGAAATAGGCTGAAGCCAGAATATGAAGGACTTTCATTGCCATATAGAAGAATTAGTATTTGATCCCATTTACTTCTGTGCTAATGTTGTTTTTTCCTTCTACAATGCAAGTTTTTTGGAGAAGAGCTGTTTCATTTTTGCCTTTGAGTTTATAGTGCTGATCCCACATCCAGTGGCCACATATATAGATCAGGACAACTGGAGATGGCCCTGGATGCAATAGGAGACCTTGGCCATTTTAAGCTAAGGTCCTCAATAGGTCTCATTTTGACTGAGGCTGTCCCCATTCAGTGATTAAGGCTAGGTAGCAATTAAGAGAAGAAATTTCCTCTTTAGCTTAGCCTCCTCTCACCCAAATCTAAATAACTATAAATAAATGAATGAATCTGGAAAGGGAAACCCTCAGGTTTTCTGGTCAAAGCAGAAATGGCTGCTATTTATATTCAATCTGAGTCAATCAGTACCTGAAACAATAAGTTATAGTAACTTTAGACTTTTTTCAAATCCATGACTAAATTATTAGACATAGTTCTCCAATGTATATATTTTCTTGTCAATAAGCCATAAATTTAAAATATCCTGAGTCATCATAGAATCACAGAATTTCTTTTTCTTTTTTTTCTATTAATACTTTTTATTTGCAAAACATATGTATGGGTAATTCCTAAACATTAACCCTTACAAAGCTTTCTGTTACAAATTTTTCCCCCCTACTCCCCACCCCTCCCCTAGATGGCAGGATATCCACTACATGATAATTATGTTAGAATACTTAAGATATCGAATATATGTATAGTTATTGCATCATTTTTTGTGCAGGAGAAATCATATCTACAAGAAAGAATAATTTGATAAAGGGAATACAGTGCAAGCAAACCTCAATAGAGAACATGAAAATGTTATGTTGTGGTCCACATTTCACATTCCTCTCTCTAGGTGTATACGGCTCTCTTCACCGAACAATTGGAACTGGTTTGAAGCATTTCATTGTTGAAGAGAGTGATGTCCATTAGAACTGATCCTCATATAGTATTGTTGCTGCCGTGAATAATGATCTTTTGGTTCTGCTCACTTCACTGAGCATTAGTTCATGCAAGTCTCTCCAGGCCTCTCTGAAATAGTCCTGCTGGTCGTTTCTTACAGAACAATAATATTCCATAACATTTATATACCATAATTTATTCAGCCATTCTCTAACTAATGGGCACCCATTCAGTTTCCAGTTTCTAGCCACTACAAAAAGAGCTGCCACAAACCTTCTTGCACAAGTGGGGCCCCTTCCTTCTCTTATGATTTCTTTGGGATATAAGCCCAATAGAAACACTGCTGGGTCAAAGGGTATGCATAGTTTGATAACTTTTTGAGCATAGCTCCAAATTGCTCTCCAGAATGGCTGGATCCACTCACAGCTCCACGAACAATGCATCAGTGTCCCAGTCTTCCCATATCCCCTCCAACATTCATCGTCATATTTTCCTGTCATTTTAGCCAATCTGACAGGTGTGTAGTGGTACCTCAGAGTTGTTTTAATTTGCATTTCTCTGATCAATAGTGATTTGGAGCACCTTTTCATATGATTATAAATAGTTTTAATTTACTCATCTGAAAATTGTCTGTTCATATCCTTTGACCATTTATCAATTGGAGAATGGCTTGAATTCTTATAGATATGAGACAATTCTCTATATATCTTAGAGATGAGACCTTTATCAGAACCCTTAAATGTAAATATGAGAATCACAGAATTTCATAATTGAATGGGACTGATTTTAAAGTGAATGAGGAATATTCTTAGAACAGATTGTGTTAGCCTGGGCTGTGGACTTAATTTTTTTTTGACAATTCTATTTCAATTGGTTTCTTTTATAATCCTAGTTTTTTAATGCACTCCGAAACATGATTCTGAGAAAGGCTCCATAGGCTTTACCAGACTGCCAAAAGGTGAAAAAAATATAAATTATATATATATATATATATATTTATGCACACATATAAAATAGAAAACATACAAGGTGCCCAGAATTCTTCTGCTGTCAGCCTCACATTGATTTTTTCAAACTCTTTCTAGATTGTTTGCTTTGTTTCTTTGTCTAGTAGTAACTGTCAAGTTTCCTCAAGAGCAGGTACAAGATGCTATGACCTTTTCTTCTTGCCACAGCCCCCTTTGATGATTCAATGGAGATGACCCTAGGTACTTAAAGGCTATATTAGTCAAGAACAAAATCTGTTTGGTGCTACCACAATGAGCATGCTTTGATTATGGCCCTGGGAAACACAATGGCTACTGTTTTCTGAGGTTACCCACAAATATGAAGAGGCTCATCTCCAATGAATGGGTTATCTGGGGATGAATTCTTTGGCTTGAATCACTCATGAAATAAATAAAAAAATACAATATGCAATGAAGTGTTTTTGCACAGAGTAGGTGTAAATATATGTGTTAAATAAATGATTAATTGGTGAGACAGTTAAGTGGTATAGTGGATAGAGCATAAGTCCTAGAGTCAGGAAATTTTGAGTTTGAATCCAGCCTTAACCCCTTACTAGCTATGTGACCCTGGTCAAATCACTTAATTTCTCTGAGCCAGTTTCCTCATGTGTAAAACAGAGATCATTATATCACTTTCCTCCTTGGGTTATTAAGAACATAAAATGAGACAATAGATATTGAATATTTAAAACAATAAATAAATATTAGATGTTATTTTAATTGTGACATTTCCTTCCTTAATCTATACCTTTTCTTGACATTATCAAAGAAGAATTATTAGCTGGAACCTCCTGAGTTGCCTTAGAGCCAGCTGATCAAAGACTTTCCTCAAGTACTACTTTGAGGATTCCCAAGTGATGATTTTAATTAGGAAACCAAAACAATTCCCATCTATTTTATCTTTCCATCTTTTCCCTAGTTAGTGGCCCACAGAATCTCATTATCTCTTATCTGGACTAATGGTCTTTTTACTGATCTTTGTTTCTAGCCACTCCATTTTTGAAGTCATTCTCCACATGTCTTCCTAGATAATGCTCCTAAACCACAATTCCAATTGCACCATGAAACTCCCATACTCAAAAACCATTGGCAACTTTCTCTCATTAATTAAAAACAAAAAAATAGGAACTAAACACCTCCTCCCTAGGAAGGGGAATTCATGCATCAATGTGGGCAATAGAATTCAAAAGTTTTGCTTCTGAATTTCTGGGTATGTCTGGCCAACAGATCTTTCACCAAGAAGCAGCTATAGCTATGTCTCCAGTGGATCCAATGGATCCAATTTTGATACTTTTTGAATCTTCCTCATATTGAACTTCTCTGTAGCTTTTGAATACTTGTTTCTTTGAGACAAAAAAAAAGCAAACAACAACTCTCTTCCCCTATTTCCCTTTTTGTTTATCCAAACAAGTTAGCTTCCCTTGAAGCAGCTACTGGCAATTTCTGGGGTGGTGAGATCTGTGAAAGTATCCCATAGTCAACAAGTGATTAGTCACTTCTCTCAGTCACTATTTAATAAAGCTTCCACATTGCTCTAACCAGTTGTGAGGAGTGAGTTTTAATCACCCAGGTGTATAGCATGTGAATAATTCTCCTAGTAGAGGAATTATGTTTTTCTCCCTACTAAATGCATTTATTTTAACGTTATGAACGTTTAATTTGCATTAAGTTGGGTGCAGAAGAGATGAAAGATGGCAGGCAATGGGTAAAGAGTTTCTGATTATTTATAATTCACAATAATTGCAACATTAGTTCATAAAGTGCATTGTGTGCTCAAAAATTGAAATTGACTTTGATGTCTTCTGAGAGTCTTAATGCATTTTTAATTTACGCAGCCCAGGCTTTTTTATTTTCATTTCTCCCACAATGAGGCCATTACCAAAGGTGATGTTTTTGCAAGAGAGGAGAAGAAAAGATTTTAGATGTTTCACAACAATATGGTACTATTTCTCAAAGTTCATCAGTAAAAAGGAGGAGAGAAAGGATAAAGAATGGCATTTTCTGGGGAAATATTGACAGCTTAAATGACGGTCTGGACATCAGAGTGCCCTGACCCTTGTACCCTGTGATTTATAGGCAGACAGCAAAATCCCCTCCTGGCCATGGACTACAGAGATCAGTTGACAGCTGTCTTTGCTGTAAGTATAGTGAAAAGAAGTGGACTTACCATGGGCTTGAAATGTATTACAAAGGACCACCAGACAGTCATGAACATTGTTTTCCTCTTGGGCCAGCTCAACTTAAGACTTAAAAAAATAAAAAAAAAATAACATCGACAAAACATTTTAAAATTCACAGAAAAAAAAACGAAAATAAGTTCAAAAGGGGATGCAAAAATTGTATTACTGCCTTGTTAATTTTAAAAATTACATAGTAGAACTCTGGTGCACATACAACCCTTTTGGTTTACCTTTTTAATATATTGAATATATTTAATAATATATTGAAATATTTGTTTGTTAATGATTATTAAGTATATAATAAAGAAAATTTTGAAAGAGAAAAGTAGGACCAAACATTTGATTCCCTTGTTGTTAAGAACGACTATCTGTGTAGTTATCATAATTGCTGTAGATTGTTTTCTTTTTAACTGCTGAATATACTACTGTAAGCTTCATGAGGGTAGAACTTATAGCTTTTTAAATGTTATGCTTTTTTGTGGGAAAAATTTGTGGGAATTAACAAAAAATTAACAAAAATATAGCTAAAGTAGTGGTGGTACAGTGGAAAGAGAGCTGCCTTGAAAGGTGGGAGTGTCTGAGTTCAAATTTACCCTTTGCCAATATTGGGGAGTATACATGGTTGAATTAATTGACCTCCTAGTGCCCTAAATGACTCTCTAAGGCAGAGAATCCTTTTTCTGCTAAGGGCCATTTGTAAATTTATAACATTTTTCATGGGCCATGCACAATTATTAACTTACAAAAGTCAAGCATAGAGTGGTTGTTGTATTTAGCTTTCAGCTCATCATCACCTGTGGTTACCTTAGCAAATGATTTTATGGACCTTATGAGGCCTTCGGGCCATGTTCCTCACCCCCGATCTAAGATAAGACTTTTTAACCTAATATCCATGAACTTAAAAAAAGCAAAAAACAAACAAAAAAATAAAACAAAACAAAACAAAAACCCATCCAAATCTTGTTTTGTTGTTTGCAATCATTTCTGACTCTTTGTGACCCCATTTGGAGTTTTCTTGGCAAAGATACTGGAGTGGTTTGCCATTTTCTTCTCCAGCCCATTTTATAGAAATTGAGGCAAACTTGCTCAAGATCATACAGCCAGTAAGGATCTGAGGCTGGATTTGAACTCCCTGTCTCCAAGACCTGGCACTCTATTTACTCTGGCACCTCCTAGCTGCCTTTTTATCCAAATGCTTGACACCACATAGACCCAGCATCACAAGACAGAAAGGCAGGCTAGGCATGGATGCACAATGAATGATAAAATGTACATTAAATGTACTTCCTTTGAACCAAGTATTTTGCCAAGCACTGGGGATAAATATACAATCAGGACAGTGTCTGTCCTCAAGATATTTACATTCAAATGAAGGAAGAGAATATTAAATGAGGAGCTAGAAGGTGGGAGTGGGGTGGGAAGGGACAGGACATGAGGGAGAAAGAGAGAGACAGAGAGAGAGAAGAAGAGGAAGGAGGAAGAAGGAAGAAGAAGCAGGAGGAGGAGGAGGAGGAGGAAGAGGGAGGGACAGAGGAACACAGAGAAGCAGACAGAGACAGAGATACAAGGGGAAGAGAGACAGAGACAAAGAGACAGACATAGACATAGAGACAGAAAGACACAGACACAAAGAGACATGAGACAGAGACAGAGAGAAAACAAGAGACAGAAGCAAAGAGAGAGAAGGAAAGAGAGAGAGGAAAAGAGGAAGAGAGGGAGGAGAGAGGGCAGAGAGATAGAGACAGAGACAGACAGACAGAGACAGAAAGACAAGGTGAGAGAGATACATACAGAGAGAGAGAGACAGAGACAGAGACACAGAGAGACAAAGGCAGAGACAGAGACAGAGACAAAGAGACAAAGACAGAGGGGGGCTGGGAGAGAAGGAGGGAGGGAGGAAGAGAAAGAAAACAAAAGAATGCCAGAGAAATCAGGAAATATTTCATGGAGGAAGTAGCCTCCAAGTTACTCTTTGAAGGAAGTTAGGTATTCTAAAAGGTATAATTGAAGGAGTATATTCCAGACAGGAGAGACAACCTGTGCAAGGAGCAGGAAGGCAGGATTTGGGGCTCAGCTAATTGGGCTCAGATGATAATCTAGCATCCTCCCCTCCCTAGAAGCCTTTATTAAGCACCTCTTTGGTGCTGGGTACTGCTGGATGGAGAAATGTCCAGAGCGTTCCTGGGAAACGAAGCTCACTTGCTCCGGAGTGAGTCACGTGCTGAACCATCCTGAGGGACAGCTGTGCTCTGGGATTTTTCCACATCAACACTAAGCTCCCAACTCCTCCAAGTTGGCAAGAGAGGAGCCTTCTGCAAATGAGTCTTGGCAGCAGGATGTAACTTGGGCAGATTCATGAAGCGAGTCAGTGCAGGAGCTTCCATTTAACCTGGTTTTAAAGCAAAGGAGATAACGGTTTCACTTCGGAATATTTACTACCCCTATGAAGCAGGGCAAAGGGGATCAGTGTGCCAGGGCAATTTTATTTAAACCATCTTGATATTATTGGCACTGTGGCTCAGTATCGAATAAAAATAATTTAGACCTGGATTGCCTAGTGAGAAGAGTGATCAGGCAGCCACCATAGGGCACCAGTTTAATAGCAGTGCCTTAGAACAAAGCATTGAATCATATCTGCCACCACCCCCCCATCTCTCTATCCATTCTTTGTTTCAAAATTCAGGGCCTCAGATTTTGGGTTAATTTCATCTCTCATCCCTGGTTCTACACTGGGATGCTGCCTATCTAAATATCAGCCATGGAACCTCAGGATGTCTGGGTGCAAACAGAAATCATAAAGCAAGCCCCACATTCTACAAATGAGAAAAATCAGCCTCAGACCAAAGTGGTGATTTGCTTGAAGTTACACATCAAGTGAAAGAAACTGAGCTGGAATCCAAATCCTTTGAGGTCCTAATCCAGTGACTTTTTTTTTTATCACATCATCATTAGTAGGTAGTCTCTATAGAATTGGGAGAATAGGATTAAGAGATGGGAGGGATCTTAGAAAACACCAAATTTTAGCTCTCTTTTTACAAATGGAGAAAAACAGGAAAGGAATGAGGAAATAGGAAAGGGGAAGAACTACATATTCTCTTTAAAACTCAGAGGATTTTATATTTAGAGGCGAAAAGTATCTTAATTGCCATCTAGATCAATGCCATCACTGTGCACATGAGGAGAATGAGGATGGAGGGGAGGCAGAAGGCAGTGTTAAGTATCTGAGATCAGATTTGAACTCAGGTTCTCCTGACTTCAGGGCTGATGCTCTTTCCACTGTGTCACTGCTGCCCCCATTGAAACCTTTCTTAACCCATTCTCAGCCTCTTACCCACCAAATTACCCTCAATCAATCAATCAACAAGCATCTATTGAGTGCCCCCTTTGTACCAGATACTCTCTTGAGTACTGGAGCTATATACAAGCACAATGAAATGATCTCAATGGATTTATAAAACAACAATAATAATCAAAAAAATAATAATCAAAGATATCTGATTATATTCAGAATACTCAAAAAGACAATGATTCAGCGTAGTTCTATACACTGTAATTTGAAAGGTAGGGCATTGATAGGGGTTGGGGATAGTGAAAATGGATAGGAAAGGCTTCATTATAGAAGTGCTTGAATAGCACCTTGAAGAACAGAATGATTCTGAGTTGGACTGAAGACAGAGACCATTCCAGGTATAGGGAACAGCCAGTGTAAAGACACAGACCTTCAAGGTGGAAGGTTTTGTTTCAAAAACAGTGAGATAGTCAATTTAGCTGGATCCTAGTTCATGGACAAGGTAGTGATGTTCAGGGAGGCTGGAAAGATAGATTGGTCACGGTGATAACGGGCATTAAAAGCTAGAGGGCCGGCAACTGGGAGCCACCATAATTGATTGAATAGGAGAGAAACATTTTCAGATGTGAACTTAAGGAAAATCACTTTGGCAGCAACATGTAGGATGAACTGGAGTGGGGAGAAATTTGAGGCAGGAAGACCAATTAGGAGGCTGCTGCAATAATTTGAATGAGGTGACAGGTTCCTATACTCAATACGTAGCTATATGAGTGGAAAGAAAGGGAATAAGAGAGATTTTATGGCATAAATGGAAGTATTTGGCAACTGAACGGATATATGGAGTGAGGGAGAGTAAGGAGTCCAGGATAATATTGCAATGACAAATCTGGGAGATTGGATGGATGCTGGTCCCTTTGACAGAGAATGAGATTTACAAAAGGGGAGGGTTGGAGGGAGAAATAATGAGCTCAGTTTTGGTCATGTTGCATTTGAGATCTTTCCACGATATCCACTGTGAAATGTTCAGTAGAGGTGGAACTGAAATTCAAGGGAGAGACTTGGACATGGATAGATCCATGATGCTACTGTAAAGTGATGATAATTAAGACCATGGCTCCTGATGTTAAGAAAATGGAAAGAAGGAAGAAAAGAAATCCTAGGACAAAACACTGGGGATGCTCCCACATTTATACATTATGAAATGGGAAATGAGCAGCACACACACACACACACACAGACACACACACACACACAGATGCCCCTCCTTTCTGAGAAAGAACAGAAAAATGCTAATGGCTCTGTGCTTTGATAGCAAAGGAGGCAGTCATGCTCGTTATTTATGGACGGTATGCTATCTCCTTTTCCAGCTTCTCTATAATTCATGTTCCTTAAAGTCATGTCTTTGTGAATTTGAAAATTTTTTAAAAGTTATGTGTGTGTGCTCAGCATAGAGATTTATGACTTTTACATTGTCTAAATATAGGATACATTTTAACTTGAGAAGATCTCAAAGTTGCTAACTGCTTTTTGAATCTTTAAGCTAAATACCTGTAACATGAAAGGAAATCTACACAAATCATTCCCAGACAGACTAAGCACATCCAGACATCACAACCTATGTGAAGATGTACTTGGGAAGAACTACACTACTCCTATTATTTGGGGGATTGGTTTGGCAGTGATCCAGAAAATGCAATTTCACAAAAACAGAGGCTTTTAAACATAAACAGGATTGTTGTGGTTTTTAAATGCCATCAGTGATGAAACTTTCTAAGAAATGGAGTCCAACATCACCAGAAATAAATCCATTAATATCACATGCTCAGGGGCTAAGACAAGGATATGTTTTCCATCCCAGAATGCTTTGATAGTTTTGCCCTTAAGGGGAAAGTTTTCCTAAAGGTGTTCTGCATCTATGCAAATCACCATCCAGTGTAGATTAAAACATGATCACCCAGGAAGGAAGAACAAACCCACTTTGTCCTCTGAAAATAAAATCCCTGCTCCTCCCTCTGCTACAAACTCACCCAGCTCACAAGTGCAGAAATTTTTCATTGTTTTTGAGAAACAAGCTTTCCATCTTCTCCCATGTACCTTATCCCATGTTCCCACATCTAGATACCTCAGCTTCCAAGCAAAAGAGGTAGGAGTTAAAATCTAGGAAGGTTATACCTGTAGTGCTCCCTGATTTATACTACACAATAATTCTGAATCCATCTGTCTTCCAAGTCCCAGCTTCTTATGCTATGAGTCAAGACCCCATATGGGGTCTCATAACTGAATGTGGGAGTTGTGAAATGATGATTATCAGTAAACATTTGATTTGTATATCTATTTTATATAGTTACCTACCCAGGATTTTAAAAAGGGGTGATGAGTAGAAAAAGTCTAGGAAGTCTTGTTCTAAATATGCTTCTCCATCTTATCTGTCAGTGTAGAATAAAAGGCTTTGTCAACTCATCATGTTCTAATTTATATCATAATTTTCTGGTTCTAGCTAAGGGTAACTAGGTGAAGAGGATATAGAAGTCAGGAAGACCTGATTCATTCTGCTTTAGACACTCAGCTCTATAACTCTGGGCAAGTGAGGTAACCTCTTGATGCCTCAGTTTCCTCATCTGTAAAATGGGGACAATACTAATACCTAACTTGCCAGTATTATTGTGAGGATTAACTAAAATAACATAGGTCAAATTCTTTGTAAGCCTTAAAGCACTATCTAAATGCTAACTATGATTGTAATAACTGTTGCTATTATAATATGACAATTGTCATTTCCTGTATTATCCTTTTTTATTATCTTCCCTTCAGAGCTGGCATATGAAGAATTCTTTATAAGGTTACCTTTCTGAGAATTTTTTATCACTCTCTATTTTGTAGATTCTGTTGATATACGTGCTGCATGCCCCATTAAAATGCTACGTCCTTCAAACTAGGCAATAACTATAGCAATTTGGTTTTTGATAAACCCAAAGACCCCAGCTTTTGGGATAAGTATTCACTATTTGACAAAAACTGCTGGGAAAACTGGAAACTAGTGTGGAAGAAATTAGGGCTTGACCCACATCTAACACCACATACCAAGATAAGATCTAAATGGGTTCATGATCTGGATATAAAGAGTGATACTATAAGTAAATTAGAGGAATGTAATATAGTTCACCTCTCAGACCTTTGGAGATGGAATAAATTTATGTCCAAAGAAGAACTGGAACTCTTAATTGAAAACCAGATAGATAACTTTGACTATATTAAGTTAAAAAGTTTTTGTACAAACAAAATCAATGCAGACAAGATTAGGAGGGAAGTAATCAATTGGGAAATCATCTTTACATTCAAGGGTTCTGATAAAGGTCTCATCTCAAAAATATATAGAGAATTGTCTCATATTTATAAAAATTCAAGCCATTCTCCAATCAATAAATGGTCAAAGGATATGAACAGACAATTTTCAGAGGATGAAATTAAAACTATTTATAGGCATATGAAAAGGTGCTCCAAATCACTGTTGATCAGAGAAATGCAAATCAAGACAACCCTGAGGTACCACTTCACACCTGTCAGATTGGCTAAAATGACAGGAAAAGTTAATGATGAATGTTGGAGGGGATGTGGGAGGGCTGGGACACTGATGCATTGTTGGTGGAGCTGTGAACGGATACAGCCATTCTGGAGAACAATTTGGAGCTATGCTCAAAAAGTTATCAAACTGTGCATACCCTTTGACCCAGCAGCATTTCTATTGGGCTTATATCCCAAAGAAATCATAAAGGAAGGAAAAGGCCCCACATGTGCAAGAATGTTTGTGGCAGCCCTTTTTGTAGTGGCTAGAAACTGGAAATTGAATAGATGCCCTTCAATTGGAGAATGGCTGAATAAATTATGGTATATGAATATTATGGAATATTATTGTTCTGTAAGAAATGACCAGCAAGATGATTTCAGAGAGGCCTGGAGAGACTTACATGAACTGATGCTGAGTGAAATGAGCAGAACCAGGAGATCATTATACACGGCAACAACAGTACTATATGACAATTAATTCTGATGGACATGGCTCTCTTCAACAATGATATGTTTCAAACCACCTCCAATTGTTCACTGAAGAAAGCCATATACACCCAGAGAGAGGGATGCGAAATGTGGACCACAAAATAACATTCTCATACTCCTTGATTGATGTTTGCTTACATTGTGTTTCCTTTATCTGATACATCGTTTGTGTAGATAAGATTTTTCTTGCACAACAATGATAAGTTTGTAAATATGCATACATATATTCGATTTGCCAATATTTTAACATAATTAACATGTAGTGGATATCCTGCCATCTAGGGAAGGGGTGGGGAAGTTGGGGGGAAAAATTTGTAACGGAAAGCTATGTAAGGGTTATTGTTGAAGAATTACCCACACATATGTTATGCAAATAAAACAAAATTAAAAAAAAACTGCTGCGTCCTTAAGAACAGTCACTGTTTTCACTTTTATTCATATCTTTCCTGGCAAATTGTAAGCACTGAATAAATGTTTGTTGATCAGTTATTAAATAGTATCATCCTCGGGCTTGATAATCAGTTAAGAGAGCTAAAATGAGGAGGTAGGACAGCTAATCACTGGTATTGCTTCCCAAATTGTGTAAACTTCACTTTAGCATCCTTGGGATTTGGAACAATGAGCAGGTGGTATATTATAAAAGCATATTACATGCAGAAGTCCATAAGACCCTCTGACCCTGTTGTAATTATCTTTATTACCTCTTCCAAAGGTGAAGAAAAAGCCTTATATAGAGTAGATCTTCAAACAATGTTTGTTTATTCAGTGGAATTCTCTTTGGTGGGAAGGAATTGAAAGTCAGGTACAAATAGAAAAGGGCATCATGGGATGGCGGTAGGAGATGGAGGAGTGTTATTATAAACCTCATCCAAAAGATTTAGGATACCAGGAGGGAATAAATTAACTGACCATTTAAAAATCAAAATCTCTTCAGGAGACCCAACACAGAATAGATGAATGGACTGGACTTGAATTGAATCATTTGTTATACAACAAGTCAATTCCATAGTTTATAGATGATGACAATGATGACGATGATTGATTATACCAATATTACATCAATGTTAAATAATTAAATTATACACAAAATTGAATACTTGAAATTGTATAAATAATAATGACTAATAAAAATCATTAAAATTTTTGTAGCATTTGAGTTTTACAAACTACTTTACAAATATCTGTTTTGATCTTTAAACAATCACATAAGGGAGGAGCTATTATTATCCCTAATTTAAATTGAGAGAGGTTTGACCAGAGTCACCAGCTAATGTTGTGGGAGTCTGAGGCTGGATTTGAATTCAGGTCTTCCTGACTCCAAGTTCAGTGTCCTGTCTATCATACTGACAAAAACACCTAGAGAAGAGAAAACCTTTTAGACAGACAGCTACAAATTCCCAATCAGTCTTTGCCCATCACTTGTCATGGACTCCTGTGAGAAAGACAGTGCTTGTATTCCCTAGGCTTAGGCAACAGTTTAACACAGCTGATAAAGAGTTGTCTGTCACCTGGCCTGTGCAGAGAAGGATGACTTGACCACAGTTTTTAACTCGTCTGGGAAATGTCCCAAGAATTTCAGATTGAATGTTGCTCTAAACTGTTCAGTATAGAACTTGGATAGAAATGTCTCATTTTATCTCTCCTTCCATGGGAGGGATTGCCAATAGGAGCAGTCAGACAACTTTTACTATCAGGACTTTCCTCCATTTTTTAATTCTTCTCCCAGATTCCCTTCTGTCCAGTGTATTTGTATTTTCAGCTTTTTCTAACACCATTCTTATCCTTCCAAAACATGTTTTATCGCCACTTGATAAAGCTTATTTGCTTTGTGCCTGGCCAAATAACCTAACATGGAGGCATCCACATGGGAGATGGCAGGGATCTACTTCTGGGAGAAGATATTCTGCATTCCCCTACTATGTGGGAGGAAGCAGCCTCTGTTAATTAGCTATTTCAGACTACCAGACTGGGACAGTCTTTCACTTTCTTTTCACTATTGCTGGGATTTGGAGGCAGAGATTTTATTCACTATTCATTCACCAGAAACTGAATTTGTTTCTTGGTTATTGGGGGAGGTGTCTATATGAATGCTATACCTTCAACTTTGTTGAAGTTTATATTAT
Organism: Myrmecobius fasciatus; assembly: GCA_023553655.1. Lineage (NCBI taxonomy): Eukaryota > Metazoa > Chordata > Mammalia > Dasyuromorphia > Myrmecobiidae > Myrmecobius > Myrmecobius fasciatus. Next base: position 76,606 of record JAJPUD010000378.1, on the reverse strand, counting down.
ATATATATTATAATATGTAATATATATTACATTTAATATATACATATTATAATCTTTGTAAAAGCTTATGTTTTAAGCAATTAAAAGGAATTAGGTGTTAGGAGGGCCATTTAAAATCAAAGGAACAAAATCAATGGGAGCTTGAGTCAGTGACAAAGTATACACCCCAAGACACCCTAAGAACCTTGGTGAAAAGTTACATATTTGGCTTCCAGGCAGTGAGGGGCCAGGGTGTTCATTGCTACATAAACAATCCCCATGTTAGTATCTTAGATGGTTCACCAAAAGCTATGGAGAGATGTATTTAATGTTAATAGAAATGAATTAGAGGAAAAAAATCTATTTTGGAAAATGTCAATTACAAATATATATTTTCTAGCACAAACCCACCAACCAAACACATTTATTAAGAGCCTACCATGTGTCAGATACCAAACTGGTACCTTGGCTACAAATGCAAAGAATGAGACAATCCTCTTCCAAAGAGATCGCATTCTATTGGAGAAGATGAAATGTGTGTGTGTATACATACACAGATACATAGATGTGTAATTGTATGTATGCATGTATGTATATAGAATAAACACATATAAAATATATACAAAATAAACACAAGGTGACTGGGAGAGAAAAAGCTAGTACATGGGATGCAGGGAAGTCCTAGGGGAGAAGGAGATAAGCTACAGGTGCAATTTGACCTTTGTTTGTTGAGTAGAGTTGAGCAAAATGAGGAAATAATGTTAGGGAGCTCAGATATTTTGTGTGCCATTGGCAGAAATATATATGTTTGTAGGGAGTAACCTTGCCCAGAATTTCAATAGATTTCATGCACTGATTTTGCTTGTCAGTCACTGGCACTCCATTTGGTCTCCTCATCCTGTGATCTTGCTGATACCCATGTGGCAGATTACAACCCATCCATGCCCTCTCATCCTGGATGGTTCTTGTTCCAAGGAGTCAACTCAACTTGCCAAGGGATTTCCCCTAATTTTCTTGGTGTTGTATGGAAACCAGTAGAGCCTACATGCTGCTCATCCATGATCCCTCCTTTTCTTCACATGACTGAGTCATCTTGTTTTTGGGTTATATATTTCTATGGTGACATTCTCAAGGCTCATCTCTTATGAAGTTGGTAATGATTTGAAACCTCCTCACTCCACTTCCTTTCCTTTCATTATCTTCTTAACTCTTTATAATTTGGTTTCTCAATTCATTATATAACTGAAACTGTTTAAGCCCAAGCTACTACCAATGATCTCTTAGTTAATTAATGATCTTCAAATATAATAGACTTGTATTAATCCTCACCATTTTTGACCTCACTGAAGGCTTTGGCTCTGTTGATCACCTTCATTGCTCCTTGATAATCTTTAAATTTGGGGGGTACTAGTTTATCCTGCTTCTTCTATCTGAACACTCCTTCCATTTTCTTTTATTGTATCTTTATTATCTCCTTATCATGAGTATTCCACAGGACTATTCTGGCCTCTCACTTCTGCCCATATTATTTTGCTTGGTTTTCTCATTAGCTCTCATGGATTCAATGACCATTTAGATGCTTATTATTCTTAATAGTATATATCATGCCCCAACCTCTCTTGATTTCTAGTCTCATGTCTTCAACTGCCTATTAAGCATCTCAAATTGCATTTCCCATAGACATACTAAATTTAACATTTCTAAAACTGAACTATCTTTTCCTCTTAAATCTACCTCTCTTCCTAACTTTTCTATTACTGTCAAGTGTACCACCATCCTCCCAGTCATCCAGGTTCACAACCTAGATGTTATTTTCCACTTTTCATTCTTTTTCACCCTGTATAGCCAAAGTCTGCTGATTTTATCCTCTCTTCCCTCCTATGATACTGCTATCACCATGGTGCAGCCCCTCATCACTTCAGTTACAAAAATCTTCTAATTGGTCTTCTTAACTCAAGTGTTTTTCCTCTATAGTCCATTTCCTACTTAGGTCCCAAAATAATCTTCCTAAAACATGACCATGTCACTACCCCAATCAGTATATTCGAGTGGCTCCCATCAAATGCAAGAGCAAGTATAAAACCCTCCATTTGGCATTCAAAATATTCATAATCTCTCCCCTCCTTCCAGTTTTCTATTTTACACTGTTTTCCCCCATGTGCAACCATAGGATCCTCCTTGCTATTTTTTTTTTACAAGACACTCTTATCTCCCAAATTCAGGTGTTCTCACACATATCCCGTGCCTGGGAGGTCTCTTCTTCCCCATCCCTGCCACCTGGCTTCCTGGAGTCCCTATAAGTTCCAGCTAAAATCCCACTTCTTTAGAAGTCTTTATATGATTCTTTATTTTGGTTCTTTCCCTCACTTGATATCCTTCAGTTTAACTCATATAGAGCCTAATTGTACAAAATTGTTTATTGTGTTGTCTTCACCATTAAACTATGAACTTTTTGAGAGGAGGGACAACTTTTTTTCTTTCTATCGTCCAGTATTTAACACAGCATGCGACACATTATGAGTGCTTAATAATTGTTAATTAACTGACTGACTGCCCTCCATCATTGCCCTTTGGGTAACTCAATTTTAATTGACTGTGGTATTTCATGACTTGCATTCAGACATGTGCATGTATTCTAAACTGGCACCAGAAGGGAACAGGTGGCAGAGAGCAAGCTGGAATGCCTTTGGGAAATAGTCCTAAGCATCTCTTTACAGGGCAGCTAAGTGGTACCATGGAAATAGTCCCAAGCCTGGAGTTAGGAAGATCTGAGTTTACTTCTACCTCAGAGACTTACTAGTTGTGTCACTCTGTCTCAGTTTCCCCATCTGTCAAATGAGCTGGAGAAGGAAATGGCAAATTGCTCCAGTATCTTTGCCAAGAAAACCTCAAATGGGAACATAAAGAGTCTCACATAACCGAATAACAACAATAACTTTTCCTTCGAACAAAAGGCCATTTTCCTAAAGAACAACTGTCCTTCAGAGGTGCAGTAACCCACTTCACAGGATTAGAAAAACATTCAGTTAACTCTTTATCACCTGTTGGCAATGAGCTCTTCCTACAGTAAAGTCAGCCCATCAGAAAACAATTTCATTAGCAGACCTCTTTTTCACTTGTATGGGACTTTATTAAAAACTTCCACTTGGGGATAGGATTTCTCCCACTTGTTTTCCTCTTGATGCAAAATTTGTTACTGTTTGCTAAATCCAGTCCAGTCTTTTGTGAGCTAGTAGAGTGAATGTTTCCTTCTGGAAAACAGGTTATACAATTTTATTTTTTATAGCCCCTTGTGATTGTGAAAAGATTGTTTACTGGAAAAAGCTTCTGTTTTCCAAGTGTGCTTGCACATTCATACACATCTGTTTAGTGTTTGTGAGTGCTACTTTAAAGCAATCATTTGGAGTTTGGAAATCTATAAAATACAGAACCATTACAGATCCAATCCAAAGTGCCACAAGCATCATACAGACCTCTACATTTTTTTTATTTTTTTATTTTATTTTTTTTATTAAAGCTTTTTATTTGTATAACATATGTATGGGTAGTTCCCCAGCATTGATCTTTACAAAGCTTTCCATCACAAATTTTACCCCTAGTCCCCTCCCCTCCCCTAGATGGCAGGAAGTCCACTACATGTTAATAATGTTGCTTGAGAAGTTATGCAAGAAAAATCCTATCTACAAGAAAAAAAAAGAATCAGAGAAAGGCAACACAATGCAAGCAT
>JAJPUD010000378.1:16183-57900 GCA_023553655.1 Myrmecobius fasciatus | reverse complement strand
CCAGGTAAGCCTTCTGAAAGGGAGACCAACTTAAGTCTGCCTTTGTGGCTTCATCTGGGATTGTTTTCATAATGTCAGGATCTGGGGACTGTTCTATTATTTCTGCGTAAAAGCTTTCTGTGGTGAGAGCTCTCTTCTGCTTCTTGCTCATGGTTTAAAGTTGGGATATTGGTCAAAAACAGAGAAAACTGCAACGATTTGTATTTGCCCTGGGGCAGTTTGCCGAGTTGACTTCCGGTCTGAGGCTGGTGGGCCTAGATTCACACTAGGACCACGTTTTCAGTTTCTCTCGATCCACCCTTTACCAAAGGCAGATCTGTCAAAGAACCTGCCTGCAAGCAGAGCAAAGTGGCCCAGGCGTCTCCCAGGGGCTTCCTGGGTGCCTTAAATCCGGCCCTCTATAGCAGCCCTGACTTCCGCCCCAGCTGGAGTCTGATTGCGACCATCGGCCGATTTCCCCTGAGGCTAACCTTCTCCGGAGTTCTTTCCAGGTAGATTTTTGATAGAAGTGCGTTGTAGTCCAAATGTTTGGTGGAGCCTTCACTCACAAACCAGTTCGAAGGCTCACTTTGTCTGGGTTTGAGGGAAGGTCCCAAAGGAGTTCACAGAGAAAGCTGTCTGCAGTTCGCCATCTTGGCTCCGCAGATCATCCTGTCTTTTTCTCGATAAAAGCTGTCTATGGTGAGAGCTCTCTTTTGCTTCTTCATTTTTTTTTTTTTTTAGACAGCGTGGATATCTCTTTAAGGTAGGGGAAAAAAAACGGTGGCTGAAACGGTGGCTGAAGATCTTTGCCCTGGGGCACTTTGGTGAATTAACTTAAGGTGCTGGGCCAGTGGGGGCTAGGACTAAGTCCGACTTACTCCTTAAACAAGGCAAGTCTGCCAGAACACCTGCCCCCAATCAAGGCAGAGTGTCCCCAGTGCCTCACATAAACTCCAGATGTTTGGAATTTGGAGTTTGGAGTTTGGAATTTCTGCCACGATGAGCTAAGCTGAGTCCCACACTCACTTCTGGCCTACACCAGAGTCCTCTGTTTATCTCTCTGTCCGAGTTAGACAAACCTGATGTGAAGTTCTTCAGAGAGATCAGCAAGCAGTGTCCAAATATTTCTGAGTTCGTTGACTTGAAGATCAGTTCAGAGGCTTATTTTATTGTTGATTTGAGAAAAGATCAGAGGAGGATGCAGAGAGTCACCCTTTCACTCCACCATCTTGGCTCCGCCCCCAGACCTCTACATTTTAGATGGCTTTATTTATAAAACATTCCCATTCTTTTGAGTACCAAGTACATCATAATCGATATTATAGGACTTACAGGAGAAGGAACTTTAGTGATTATATTATTTTATTCCCCTTGTTTTACAGATGAGGAAATTGGGAACCAAAAAGATTTCTTAAAGTCATATATGTGGTAACAGAGCCAAAATTCAAACCTGTATCTTGTGATTACAAATTCATTATTTTTTTTCCATTTCACAATTTTCTCTCTTCTATATTTGATTGGAGAATTATTGATGTTCACATCAAGGAAGGAACATTTTGTTCCTTTTGGTACTTTTGTCATCAAAGACAGTCATTGGGGTTTTTTAAACAAGATGTTTTATTGTAACTCAGTTGATAGAGAGTTTGTGCAAGAGAAGCTAGGTTCAAGGCTCTCCCTTCCCTCTATGTACATATTGTCTATTTAGCTCTGAGCAGATCACTTAAGTTCTCTGTGTTGTAGGCAAGTCTTTAAAATTCAAACCATACAGAAGAAGAGACTATTGGTAGAAGAGATTTCCTTACCAAGACTTGCCTTACCAATGAAATTACAGATCTATTCACTATATCTTTCAAAGTAATAGGTGTCAATAGATCAATCAATTATTCAATCAATAGATAGATGGATAGATGATAGATAGTTTATGAAGTGCTTGCGATATTCTAGGTACTGTGCTAAGTCTCTGGGATATATATTCAAGTTAGACAGTTTCTAATAGGGAAAATTAACACATGACAGGGTGAGAGAAGGAATGTGATGGTATACCAGTGTCATGGTATGGTGATGACTAGGATGACCTGAAGGCTTTGGCCAGCAAGATAAGGCAAAACCTCAGTGATCAGAGCCAAGGAGAGGCATTAAGGTGTAATTGAGAGCAAGATGTGAATGTTGGCTCTACAGCAGAAGGCATAGTATGCAGGTGTATGGAGAGCTTAGATCCTGGCAAGATGTAAATAAATAACAATGTGTTGAAGTTATTATGGTAGGGCTCCAGCATTAGTCAATGCTTTCATGCGCTAACTCATGCATTTGATGCTGAACATTGTATTTTATGTAAGAATGGAAGAGAACCATTTGGGAAGAGTGGAGATCAATGGCTTCAGCCATTTCCTGAGTTCAAAAAATTAAATGCACAGGTATGAGATGGAAGGGGAAAAGATGGATAAACAAACAAAGGTCTGGGGCTTTCAATGTACTACAAGCTTCATATGAGTTAACCATGTGATATGATAGAAAAAATAACTAATGGAATTTCAGACTGCTTTATGAGAAGAATAGTGACATTTCTACTATGTCATACCTGGAATAGTCTGTTCAGTTTTGGAACTCTAAGATCCAGGGGATCAAGGATGTTATTATTATTATATTTCTACACATACACAATGTTCAACAGTTCCAGATATTGATCTGTAAATTCAGCCACTCCTATTTGTTTTGTGAAGATTCTCAATAAGTCTTCAGTTCACAAATGAGGTTCAGGGAAATATGCAATAGGATGATCTTTGCAAACTTGACCATATCTTCTCTGGAGTCCATTGTGTTCAATTCTGTACACTATATTTTAAGAAACACTTTGATAAGCTAGGGAATGACCAGAAGAAACAGTGTTCAGTTTTTCAAAATCATGCCTTATGAGAGTCATATAAAGAAATTATAGAAAGAGAAAGGAAAGAAACAAGCATTTACTAAAGGCCTGCAACAATTCTGGAATCCTGTATCCCCATTTTACAATGGAAGAAACTGAGGCAGGCAGAAATTAAGGGTCATGTGGCTAGTAAATGCCTGAGGCCAAATTTGAAGCCATAGATTCTTGATTCCAGGCTCAGTGCCTTATCTATTGAACCATCTAGTGGGAATGCTTAGCCTGGAATTGAGAAGATTTGGAATGAAAGAATGGAGAAGGGAAAAGGTCATCAAGTGTGTTCAGGACTGATATATGAGAGAAGCTTCAACACTTAATCTGCTTTGCTCCAGGAGAGAAAAGTATGAGTGAGGGGTAGAAGTTGCAGAGGCAGATTTCCATCTGCTATAAAAACTAACTTCTGAACAACTTGAGATATTTCCAAGTGAAATGAGCTACCTTGAGAAGTAGTACATTCTTTCTTTTTTTTTTTTTTTTTTGAAATCTTCAAGGAGAGACTAGATACTTATTTGATAGGAATACGGCAAAGGATATTCTTTTTCATCCTCCACTAGAGAGTCACTGAGGTTCCTTAAAATTCTGAAATTCATGAGTTTGTAGATCCTCTTCCTAGAGAGTTCATTGTTCAGTGCAGAGAAGATGTAAAGATAAAATGAGAAATACAACAAGACATCCTACTTGTTCCATTTTAGACAAGTACCTATTTGTTCATCTTGTAAATGAAAGTAATGAAACTGGAGGGACTCCAAAACTCTTTTAACCTCTGGATTTTTATATGACTTTTAAAAAATTTCAATAGTATTTTATTTTTCCCAAATATATGTAAAGATAGGCTTCCACATTCATTTTGATAAAACTGAGTTCCAGTTTTTCTCCCTCCCACCCTTACCTCCCCAGCCAAGACAGTAAGCAATCTGGTATAAGCCAGATATATGCAGTTCTTTTAAACATTCCCAAATTTGTCATATTGTGCAACAAAAATTATATGGCTTTTTAATTCAGTTAAATTGTGTTCATTTTTTTTTCCTGAGGCAGTTGGGGTTAAAGTGACTTGGGTTACACAGCTAGGAAGTGTTAAGTGTCTGAGACCAGATTTGGACTCAGGTCCTCCTGACTTCAGGGCTGGTGCTCTATCCACTTGACTATCTAGCTGTCTTCCATTTTCTTTTCAATAAAACTTGAGGACAGCTCTGGGTAGATGAGGAAGAGATTGAAGAGGAGGGAAAAGAAGACAGAACTATTGGGTGTGGAAACTTCTTTAGGACTGGGGGGACTGCCTAGCTTCAGTCCAGGACTGAATGTGGCTGAGGGAAATGAAGAAAAGAGATTGCATGTCTAGAATTTAATTTGCCAACAAAACATCATACTAAGTCAGTTTAGCCCAAATCTTAAAATCTGAATCAATTGAAACTTATCTATCACTAGACTAAAAATCTCTGAAGTTAATTACATATTTAAACACCATGTGTCAACACTGTAATTTTCTTTGCAAACTTGGTGAAGTCAAAAGAGACTCATTCTCTGAATGATGCAGAAAAAAAGATAAATCTGTCATAGGTAGATATTTCAGCAACCTGATACACTTCTATTTTTCTCTGAGAATTGTCATTTTGGTGCCTTTATATATCTGTCCTTGAAAAATGATAAATGTATAGATCTCTTTTGTTAAAGAAACAATCAACCCAATTTCAATTTTTCAGTTGCTTTCTAACTGTTCTGGAGGGGGTGAAAATCACTTTTCTTTTCATTGGAAAGCATATACTATTCATCATTATTCCCTCGGGAGCTCAAGAATGACTACCATAAATAGCCATAATCACCATAAAAATCAAAAAAAAAGTTCCAGTCCTAATAATAGGCATTGATCTTTAGGGAGCTTTGCGTGTACCTTGTGGCAACTAAACTCAGTTTTAGAAGAACCCAGAATAAATTCTTAGGAATGGGGTGTGTGTGTGTGTGTGTGTGTGTGTGTGTGTGTGTGCGCTTCTGCATGCCTGGGCTACTGGGGAATTTTGTTCTATCTGATCTGCCTGAATAAACAGGAATATAACACTCTAGGGACTTGGGGGCTTTCAGTATTTTCTTTCAGAGCTAATATAGAGAGAAATCCAAGTTTTGAAAGGTTTTGGAAAGATGGGGAAAGACACAGACAGTGAAGACACTGGCCTAAATTCCAGGAAAGGAGTCTTCTTGATATCCCTGAAGATGGCACTGAGATGACTCCCCCCAGTTTTTGTGAACAGTGAAAACATCAAATGCCCTGATTTCAAAGACTTTCACTATATCCTAGTTTTGCGCAAAAAAAAGGGGGATGTGATTTTAGCCTACAATTAGAAGGCATAGGACTTAGGAGGTGATAGGTTCTTTGCTTTGGTCAGAACACATCAATATTATGGTGTCCATATTTCAGGAAGGGTGCTGTTAGGCAAAGGAGAGGGAGGGCTATGGTTCATGCTGTAAGAGAAACAGCTAAAGGAACTGGAAATGGTTACTGAGAAAATGAGAAGATTCTTGAGGGAGGTAGGGGAGGTGGATCTGTCTTTTAAGTATTTAGATTGTCTTTTGGAAGGTACACTGAACCAATTCTGCTGGACCCTTAGGGGCAGAATTAGAAGATATGGGCTAAATTTGCAGAGCAGTAAATTTAGGCTTGATAACAAAGCAAACAAAAGAAAATGTTTACCAATTAAAGGTGTCCAAAAATGGAATGAGCTGCCTAAAAGGAGTTGGATCCCATCACTGGAGGTCTTTTAGCAAAAGCTAGATAACAAATTTAATTTGATAGGAAAAAAACAACCAAAGAAAAAACACCATTCATCGAGGCCCTGCTAAATGCCAGACACTAAAATTTAAGCTGGAGCTACAAAAACAAAGAATAACCAAACAAAAAATAGTTCCTGCACTCCAGGAACTTTTCTTTCTTTGTCTCTCTTTCCACGTCTCTCTATCTCTCTGTCTCTTTGTCTCTGTTCCTCTGTCTCTGTTTATCTTGTCCATCTGCATTCCTAGTTCCCTCTGTATTTATTTTTACCTCTGTCTCTCTTGACTTATGAATTAATTCCCTTTCAAATAAGAAATTCTGTGATTCTTTGAGGAGGAGAGTTCATTTCTCACAAAAGAAGTTAACATATGGGGGCAGCTAGGTGGCACAGTGGATAGAGCACCAGCCCTGAAGTCAGGAAGTCCTGAGTTCAAATTTCATCTCAGACACTTAACATGTCCTAGCTGTGTGACCCTGGGCACATGACTCATTAACCCCAATTTCCCCAAAAAAAAAAAAAAAAAGAAAAGAAAAAAGAAAAAAAAGTTAATATATGTATTATGTGTGTGTATGTGTATACAAGTGATAGTGCTCAGAAACTGATGCATGTGCATGCAATGAAAACACTTTGTCAAAAGGAGAATCTTTGGATATTTAGTATTTCAAGGCTGAAACTTCATAGATAGAGGCTCTAGTGAATACTAAAGAAGTAGTATTAATTTCAACTATACCTCCTAAATATATATATACATATATATGTATGTATGTATATACATACATAAGCATACATACATACATACACATACATACATAAGCATAAATATATACATATACATACATAAACATATATAAAAAAGATCTGGGAAGAAGTTGATTGGCTACCTTGGAACTATCTCCTCTGGAGTGACAGCCAGGAGAAATGAAATATAGAAGACATGAAACGGATGGTCTCTGAATAAATGTTAATAACTTCTAGACAGTTCATGAAGGGAGAAAATATAAGAGATGAGAAAATCAATCCTCATCTCAAAGGAAAAAAATCAAATGGCACTTCTAGTTCCATGGCCTTGGATTGAGCCTTATGAACATAGCAGAGAATTAAGAAACGTAAATAGGAGAGGCCAAGAGACCAGGACAATGCAAATTTCATGTCCAAGAATGTTTAATGAGACTAAAAGTCTTTCCTGGTAATGTTCAAACTGGAAAATAATAAGAGTAAGAGGCAGGTTGTTATTGGATAATAGAAATTTAGAGCTGAATATGGCCTTAGCGGTCATTGGGTACAACATCTTGTTTTCTACAGAAAAATGGAATTACTTACATATGATCACACAGTTAGGAAGGAACAGGACAGAGAGTTAAATCCAAACCCTCTGACTTGAAGCATTTCCCCCCACTTTACCATATTGGCTTCAGCCACTAGATGGCTGGCTATGGCTATCTAGAGCGCCAGACTTGAAATTAGAAAGATCTGTGTTCAAATGCTGCTTCAAACACTTATCAGCTGTTTGATCCTGAACAAGTCACAACTTTTGCCTGACAGTTTTTGTCATCTTCAAAATGATAATAACACCTTCCTCCCATAATTATTATGACAATAAAACAGGATAATATATGTAGAGTGCTTTATAAACCTTCAAGTGCTATATAAATACTAGCACCTATTAATCATTTCCTAGAATATATCCCTCAGACTTGGAAATCTTAATGTCCTGGTGTTCATTTTGTAAATAACAAAAATGAAGTCCCCAAATCTGAGAAGACTACTATTAGATCTCAGAGGCTTGGTCAGCAAGAGAGAAAGGGAAGTGTTTGGGGTGGGTTTTTTTTTAAGTGACTATGCATTTTTCCTTTCCTGTTTTGATGATCAATATAATATGCAAGGAAAGAGCGACTGGTCAGAAACTGAATAACAGGGACATCAGTGTCTTTCATGGACATACAACCTCAAAGTTTGGTCCTGGATTTTGAACATCATGCTCTTGATATTGCTCAAGAGATTAATCATCCCCAGAATGAGTAGGGAGGGGGCAGCTAGGAGGCACAGTGGATAAAGCACCAGCCCTGAAGTCAGGAGGACCTGAGTTCAAATCTGGTCTCAGACACTTAACATTTCCTAGCTGTGTGACCCTGGGCAAGTCACTTAACTCAATTGCCTTAGCAAAAAGAAAAAAAAAAAAGCATGAGTAGGGAGTAGGGAGGCAAGCACTGTGTTTTCAATCAGAAAATGGCTTGTTTGTACTTTTGAGTGTGAATTATTTCCCAGGCTATAAAAGATCAGGACACTTACTTGCTGTTTGCAAATGGCATAGTGGCTATGTTTCAAATTGGACCTTTGGAAGTTTGTGACAATGTTTAAAGTGGAGTTTAAGTTTAGGGGTGATGGAAATTAGTGTTTGATTTGAGGATGAGAAGGTTAGAGAAATTTGAGACTGTGTAAATATGAAAGGGAGGGTTGAAAGGGAGATTCAGGTGTACAAGGAAATTAAAGAGTATCTATTTTGACCTTTGACTGAAGAGCTCTAAAAGAATAAAGCTCTTTGAGAGAAGAGATTGATATTTTTTATTTCTGTATTTTTAGCACCTAGTATAGTTCCAAGAAGGAACTATACCAAGAAGGAGAAGGACAAGGAGAATAAAGAAAAAGAAGAAGTAGAAGAAGAAGAAAAAAAGGAGAAAGAAGAGGAAGAAAAAGAAGAAAGAAGAAGGAAGAGAAAGAAGAGGAAGAAGAAGAAAAAGAAGAAGAAGAAATACTACTAGTAGTACTTGTACTGATAGTTATAAGACTGACTGGAAAAGCAGATTAAATCAATATTATTGTCTCTTTGTTGCTGAGTTGTGTTGCTGTTGTTCATTTGTTTAGTCATGTCCTATTCTTTGTGACTCTGTGGACCATAGCATGTAAATATTGGTCATAGTTTATTTTTTTGGCAAACAAACTGGAGTGTTTTGCCATTTTCTTTTTCAGGGAATTAAGGCAAACAGAAAGGTTAAGTGACCTGCTCAGTGTTATTTGAGCTGTTATTTGAATCCAGATTTGAACTCAGGTCTTCCTGATTCTAGGTCCAGGGTGTTGTCCACTGAAACATCTAGCTATTTTTTGGTTGTTTGAAGTCTGTAATTACTGCCTGGACTGTTTGGACTATTTTCCCAAAGGCTAGATATCAGCAATTTATCTTGTCTTCTTGTCATGCTCACAGAATGTAAGTCGGACAGAACTGTAGTGGCCACCCGGTCTAACCTATACCTGAACAAGAATTCTTTTGTAATACACTAAAGTGATCATCTAGTCTTTGTCAGACTGGTGAAAGCTCATTGTGTTCCGAGGAAACTAATTCCTCTTCTGGATAGATGTAATGAATCAATAAGAATTTCTCAAGCACTTACCAAGACTATGTTCTAGGCATTGTAATATGTTATTTTTCAGTCATTTCAGTCATGTGACTCTTTGTGATTCCATTTGGGATTTTCTTTGAAAAGATAGTGGAGTAATTTACCATTTCCTTCTCCAGCTCAATTTGTAGGTGAGGAAACTGAGGTAAACAGGGGTAAGTGACTTGCTCAGGGTCACACAGCTAGGAAGTGTCTGAGAATGGATTTGAATTCAGATTTTTATGATTTCAGGTCAGGTTCTCTATTCATGTAGTTGCCTCGTTGTAACATATTGGAGATGAAAATAAAGGGGAAAATTAATCCTCACCTTCAAGGAGTTTATATTTGAATAGGGGAGACAACGTAAATAAAATGATATGCACTGAATAGATTGAAGATTACTTAGAGGATAGATAAAATAAGAGTTCAGTCCCAGAGGATTTCCTGTTTCTTCTGCCCAGTCCCCATTCTATTTCCTAAGTCTTCACTATGGTATCAGATGTCCTAATTCCTATGGCTTTTGTTTCAATACACCTTCTTGCTTAGTCTATAGGTATTATCCTGGACAGCTCCTATCTATCATTCATACTGCTTTTCCTTTGCTGCTACTATTTTCCTTTCCAGGTATTCTAAAGAAGTCAGTCAATTAGTCAGCTAGCATTAATAAGTGTGCCAGGCCCTGTGTTAAATGCTAAGATCAGAACCTGTTCTCTTACCTGCTCTTCCCAATAATGTTTAGATACAGTGAGGTGAATTGAATTCAGTACAGTCTTAGCTGGGTTTGTTTTTTTGGTTGTTGTTGTTGTTGTTGTTGTTGTTGTTTTGACTTGCCCTTAATTATATTTGATCTCAATATTAAAGAAAAAAATAATACAAGGAAGGAAAAGAAGAGCTAGTGTTTTTTTTTCTCTTTCTAATGTTGGCAACAGCTATTTTATTTCAGTTAAGCATACTAGACATGCTTCTCTCTGTATCAAGCTTTCTTGGACAACAAAGAACTGGGTGTATCCTTTCTTCATAATTTCAAACATTTCCTGAAGCTAGAATTAAGCTTCATTTGATGGTCCTAATAAAGCAAACTTTGGCCATTTGGGAATCCCGGTTGGAACAAATCCCAACAAAGACTCTTGCATAAGACTTTTTATTTTGGCTCAGCTCACTGTTTCACTAATTTTTGGCAATTTTTCTTCTCATGGGCTACAAGACAGTTTGATTTTTCAAAGATGGATTGTAAATAAGTACAAAATAATACATTATTTGCCAACAACCTCTTTCATCTTAAATTCCCACTTGATTTATTTTCACAAAACCAGCAGAATCATAAAAACTCAGAGTTTCAAGGGACCCCCAGAGACCAGCATTTCCCAACTCTACCTGATCAAGAATGACATCTTTGATAAGTGCTCATCTAGACTCCTCTTTAATGAGGAGGGGGTTCACACTTTCTCTTTAAATAGTCTATTCTACTTTTGAGATGGCTTTTATTGGTGGGAAGATTTTTTTTAATTTTTTACTGCTGTAACTTCTGCCTATTTTACCTAGTTCTGCTCTCTAGGGCAAAGTAGAATAAGTCTAATCTCTCTATTACTTGGTAGTCTTTGAAATATATAAAAATAATGTCATTCATTCACTCTGCTGCAGGGTTTCTCTAGACTAAATGTCTATATTTCCACTAGTTGGCTTGTCCTCTAGATTTCCTTGGCTTTCAGGTTATTTTCCTTTATCTTGTTCTCTGTTACTTGCTCAAATGTGGCACCCAGAATTGAAAATAGTTCTTATATGATATGATCAAGGTAAGAGAATGGAATGACTGTCACTATATTTATTCAAGATATTGTGCCTCTTGTAATTCTGGTTACCATAATCATATAATTATCCTATAAATTGAGTTATCAGCCCATTAAAACCATCCCATTTTTAAACTTTTTATTTTTCACTTAATAACAATCTTTTCTTCTTCCCACCCACTGCATATAATTTTTTTAAAAAGCCTTGTAACAAATATTCATATTTAGGAAAAACACACATATCAAGCACGTCTAAGAATCTACATACATAAAATTATATATAATACTATTATGGATTATATAATTAGAATATGATAAATATGTGATGAGATATATATATGTATGTATATATATATATATATATACATATTTCATTCTTGAATTTCTCTGTCATCAAGTCTTTGCAATCAAGGTTGGTCAATTCTTAAGATCTTCAAAGTTGTTTATCTTTACAATGCTGTTATTCAAAGAATTGTTTTCTTGGTTTGTTTCCTTCACTCTTCACCAGTTCATGCAATCTTCTCAGTTTTCTCTGAAATCATTCTCTTCTTTATTATTTCTGGCATAAAAATATTTTATAGTATTTATGTACCATAAATTTGTTCAGTCATCCTCCAATTGATGGGCTCTCCTTTACTTTCCAGTTCTTTGTGATTAGAAAAAGAGCTGCTATAAATATTTTACACACATGAATCTCTTTCTTCTCTCTTTTATCTCTTTGGGAATATAACCTAGGTGGAAATATTGATGATTCAAAGTATACAAAATTTGGAGATTTTCTGGTCATAGCTGTGAATTGCTTTCCAGATTGGTTGTATCAATTTGAAGCTCTGCCAGCTATGCATTAACATTTTATACAACAACAAACAACTATATGCCCAGAAGAAAAACTGGAAAATTGATTACTTGAACCTAAGTGTTACTCTACACACATCCCTATTAAATTTCATCTCATAAAATTTAACTTTTTTTCATACCTTGACTCCATTGTTCAGTGTATCATTCTTCCTAGCTTTATCTTTGTAAATTTATAATAATGCCCCCTATGCTTTCAGATTGCTTGCTGTTGTTGCCAAATTACTGATTATGATTTGTAAAAGAACATAGAGAATTGGAGAGCTATGACAGGATTAGAAAAGAACAGTTGTTGTTCCCATTTTAAATTAAAAAAAGAAATAAGTGGTGTCTACAAATTAGAAGCTACTGACAGTGACTTTGATTATAGGGAAATTATAGAGTGCATTATCAAAGTAGTGAACATCTAAAAAGGGTAGCAATGATCACAAAGAGGCAGCAGATCATGTAAGATTATATTTATTTTGTATTTTGATAGAGTTGCCATATGAAAAGGTCAAGAGAATGTTGTGCATGTTTTTAATGTAGATTTTATACACACATGTATATTTATACATAATATTTTATGCTTTCTGATAGATAAGATGAAAATATATAAACTAAATGATACCATGGTTTGGTAGATTCAGAACTAGTTGAAAAGGATGACTGAAAAATAAATCATTTTATTCAATGTTCACCTTGAGAGAGTTCTCACCAGAGAGCCTGATTTTCTTTATGCTATTTAACATATATGACTTGGACATGGACACAGATGGAATGCTTACCATGTTTAAAAATGACACAAAGTTGAAAAGTTGAATTATTATTTTGAATACCAGTGTTAAGATACAGGATATTTTAAAGGTTAAAAAATCAAATCAAATCTAATAAGATAAAATTAAATAGAAATTAATGCAATCAGGACAGCTAGATGGCACAGTGGATAGAATACTGGCCCTGGAGTCAAGAGGACCTGAGTTCAAATACAGCCTCAGATACTTAACACTTACTAGCTATATGATCCTAGGCAAGTCAGTTAATCCCAATTATCTTGCAAAAACAGAAAAAAAGATAGATAAGTGAATGAATAAATACAAAAAATTAGTAAGTGAATAAATGCAAAGTCATTCATGGGTTAAAAAAATCAAACTATGAATAGGTAGATTTCAGAAAAGCCTAGAAACACTTACATGATGAAATGAGGCTGAGTGAAGTGAGAAGAGATCAACAAGATTGTGTTTTGATCAACTATGATGGTCTTGGCTATTTTCAACAATGAAATAATTCAAGGCTATTCCAGTAGACTTGGGATGGAAAAAATCTATCTGCATCTAGAGAGAGAACTGTGTGGATTGAAACAGTGTTTTCAACTTTTTTGTTTGTTTATTTTGTGTTTATTTTTCTCATGTTTTTTCTCTTTTAGTCTGATTGTTCTTGCACAACATGACAAATACAAAAATATGTTTAAAGGAATTAACATATTTAACGTATATAAGATTGCTTGCTGTCTTGGGGACGGGGAAGGTAAGGAAGAGAAGGAGAAAAATCTTTTAAAAGTAAATATTGAAAACTATTTTACATGTATTTTAAAAAATAAAATACTACTGAAAATTTGAAAATCAAATTATAAACTATAAATAAACTATAAGGGAGGAAGATTTGATTAGCACTTAATTTAAAAAAAGAGAAGTTTCAGTGAGTTGAGAGAGAAATATAGCTGGAAATCATGAGATCAGCAAAATAACTGAATAGTAACTTTGTATAAGCTTTTAAAATTTTAAACATCAAAGGAAAGGAATTATGCTCCAAGTGTAGAATGATTACAAAAGAATACACAAGATAAGAATACAGATCCCTGCACAAAATTCAAACAAACAAACAAAAAAAACCCCAAACAACTTATGAGTTAACATCAGTGAACTTTAAAAGCTAGAGCTCCATAATAAGTGCAACGTACCTGGAGGGTTTCTGATTCTAAGGCATTAGAAGACACAGGTTAAAAAGGAATATCATGGGGCAGCTAGGTGGCGCAGTGGATAGAGCACCAGCCCTGAAGTCAGGAGGACCTGAGTTCAAATCTGGTCTCAGACACGTAACAGCTGTGTGACCCTGGGCAAGTCACTTCACCCCAATTGCCTCAGCAAAAAAAAAAAAAAAAAAAAAAAAAGGAATATCATATCATGGTAGAGGTAAAGACAGCTAGAATTGTAATTTTGAGGAACACCCAAAGCCCAGTTGGTTTTGCTGCTTGGCTTTGTTCTTGGCTGTTGGACTTCAAAAACTATGCCTCTGACACTATCCCCATATCACTGATGCATTGTTTCTGAAACTTCTCTTTTGTGGAGGGGTCCAAGCCTGCTTTGGTTCCCCTCTTGGTCCTCTTTGTGGTTTCCAGAATTCAAAACTACATCATTGCACTAGACAACTTCATCACCTTGTTCAATCTGCTTTTCAGTGCCTTTTTGTGTGTTATGTCCTCCTATTAGAATGTTAGGCTTCTTGGTGGCAAAAATTGTCTTCTTGCTTGTTTTTGTTTCACCAGGACCTAGGAACATGTTGGTGACATAGAAGGTACTTAATAAGTGTTTGCTTTTTCTGTCCAGTCTCCCTTTGTCTCAAACATCCCAAGAAGGGAATGTATTTAATTTAGCCAAGACTCTTATATCACAACATAAGGAGACTGAGTTTACCCAGAGGGATAGTCTTGTTAGTTTACACTACAGAAGGGGGTGTAAGATTATAGAAGATTACTCAAAGTAAGTGTCAAGCAATAAAAAAGAAAAAACGAAGCCCTAAAAGATCCAGAGCAAGTTGAAATAGAAATCTGGTTCACATGGAGATAAGGGTCTTAAAGAACAAAAAAATAGAATAATTGAAAGTTCAAGAAGAAAATGGCCATTTGAATAAATATTCCATGAAGGAAAATGGACCATCATTAGCCAATGAAAGAAAGAACACCATGGATTCCCCAGATATGATTGGACAAAACTAAGAAACTCCAGAATGTTTCAAGAGAAAAGAAAAACTCTTACAGGAAGACATTAAAGATAATTAGAACACAATCCAGAGTTAATAAATACAAATAATTAAGCAAGAAATTGATCTTTTAGTGGAAAAGTTCTCCAGTCCATCCTTCATCAAAATGATTTATATTAAGCCCAGATATAATCCTATAACTTCCTAACTCAGTAAACTCCAGGTACTTTTAATTGCCTTTAAAACAAAAGTTAAGACTTGTGGCTTTTTAAGGTCTTTTACAATGTGGAAATATGTATAGAAGAATTGCTCATATTTAGCATATATTGGATTACTTGCTGTCTAGGGCAGGGGATGGAGGAAAGGAGGGAGAAAAATTTGGAAGACAAGGTTTTGCAAGGGTGAATGTTGAAAATTATCTTTGCATGTATTTTGACATTATTTTAAAAAAATAAAGTATTTTACAAGTTATTCCTAACCTTGTTTCATTATACATTAGCTTTCAATTCAACATTATTGTTCATTCAAATTTTCTTTTCTCTGCTCCTCACAGATGACTTTTTTTCATCACCTGTCTCCATTCCACTGTAATGGTTGTCCCCAGTGGCTAGAAGAATCTCTTTCCTGACTCATATGTCATACATATAACTACTGTGTATTTAACTATATCATATTTACTTTGTGTATATGTATTTTGCCTCTACTTATATATGTATATGCTGTGTCCCCAGAAAAACTTAAATTCTCTGAGAGCAGAGATTGTTTACTTTTTTTTGTCCTAGAGTCCATTCTAACATCCAGCACAGTTCCTGACCCTTACTTAATGTTTATTAAATATGCTTTGATTGTTTGGTTGGTAGAAGTAGAAACTCTTGGAGAAAGCAACATATTTGGATAACAAATGTTGAAGTGGAAGAAAGCTTGACAAAAGAAAAGGAAAAAGTGCAATCACAAGAACATCTCAAAGTCTGTAAAGCCAAATGATTGATCTTGAAGGTAAGATGTACAAAGGTGACTTAAGCCTCATTCATTTCCAAAAAGAACATGGCAAAATTCTGTGATTTATCCAAATGAAATAAATAATACAAAGAAAACCTATATATAACCTCTTGATATAACCATAAAAGAGAAAGAAAACAACCAAAACCACCCACAATAACTTATTAAAGTTCACATTTATAACCTGATCTTCTAGTTCATATACATGTAAATTAATATTTCCATTAGCAAATTTCAGATTTTCTAAGGAACCAGAACAAAGACCCTCAAATACAAAGTAAAAAAGATTTTAAAAACCAGAGGACACTTTCATAGTCATGAGAATCACTGAAGAGAATGGAATAGTATATTGCAAAAAAGCAAAGGAATTCAAGCTGGAAACCCAAACCTTCAAACCTTAGCCTAATTATCAGTGAAAAACAATTGATTTTCAACCACAACATCAAAAGACAAAATTTTAGAGGTGAATAGTTTATTCATCTTGCAAATGCTTTAGGAAAAGAGGCACAGGAAAGCTAAATAAATATAATTATCAAGAAAAGAATAAATTATAAGATAATGTTTCCCATATTTGTGTTTTTTCTCAAGATAGAGGAATATTGATCTATGTGGTTGAAAGGATAAAGATGAGCCATAGAGGGTGCAATAAGAATTGAATGATCTAAATAAAATAAGGTGAACATAAAGGATCATGAGATGTGAAGATATAGGAGTAGAGTAATTACTCTGGGGACTACATTTTCTAACTCTGTAGTGAGTCAATATTTTTTTTTTGCTGAGGCAATTGGGGTTAAGTGACTTGACTAGGGTCACACAGGAGTCAATATATTTTGGAGGAAAAAAAATGCCAGAGGAAATTGCATGATTGAGGAGAAGGGAGGTAAAGGCAGGGGCCAGTGGGTGATGTACCCCTGCCATATCCATAAATGGGCAATAAAGGGACAATAATTCCTATAGTTTCTCAACAAGAGGGGGACTGCAGGATGAAAGCAGTTGAATATAGGGAATGGCAAACTGAGATGGGGAGGGGAGTAAAAAGGTTTTGCCCAAGAAGAAAAACTGCAAAGGTGCCAGTGAAAATAGTTTCCCTAGAGCCAGGAGGTATATATCTATGATTAAAGCCAAGAGCCCTATAATGAGTTTTATCTGGGGGTATTTGCTCATGATATCACCTTTTTCTGAGAAAATGTTGTACCTACATGAATAGGATACTATCCCAGAATAAGGAATATATAAATCTTCAAGGGCAGAAAATCCTTTATTACTTTAGGAATGATAACTGATTGTACTAAGGAAAAAGGATATGACCCAGGTCCATGATTCCCTATATAGAGTGACTCCTACTACACAACATTGCTTCCATCCACATTGTATCCTTCATCAATAGATATTTATAATAGTGACATACAGCAAGAAAAAAAAAAGCAGGGGTGGGAAGTGGGATAGAAGTCTACATAGTCCATAAAATTTACCAATTTTTCCATTCCAAAATGTTCTTGGATATCATGTAGACAGCTATATCTAGCTGATCTTGTGTATTTATTAAAATAGATATTACATGAAATTTAAAGGGAATTAAAATATAGAAAATGAAAGTTAGGATAGGTAACAGGATAAATACAAAATATTAATACAGTTTGATAAAAATATGGTTAAATGAGAAACAACTCTAAATGAATCTATAACTGGGAGCCCTATTACTAAAGACAACAAAGGTTTTTTAAAAGCTGATTTGGAATCAATGAAAATAGATGAAAAAATCATTTATTAAACACTTATGTTGCGGATACTATGCTATGTTCTGAGAATAAAAATATAAAAAGCAAAACAGCTCCTGTTATTAAGTAGCCTCACTTCTTTTTTTCTTTCTTTAATATTTTATTTTTCCCAGATACATGTAAAAACAAGTTTTAACACTCATGTGATAAATTTTTTTTGAGTTTCAAATTCTCTCCTTCCCTCCTCCCTCCCTCAGATGGTAAGCAATCTGATATAAGTTAAACATGTGCAATCATGCAGAATATTTCCATATTAGTAATGTTATGAAAGAAAACACAAATAAACAAAATGTAAAAAATAAAGTGAAAAGTATCATGCTTTGATCTGCATTCAGGTTTTATCAGTTCTTTCTCTGAATGTAGATAACACTTTCTATCATGAGAAGGAGCTTCGTTTTTTAATAGTAGAAGGCAATACAAGAAAGAAAAATACTTCTGCTCAGAATAGATGAAACAATGACAAAAGTTGACAGCAATAAAGGAGAAACATTTTATTTCATTTTTACTTCTTTAGCTATAGAGTATAATCTCTGAATTGTAAATAATTGGAAGTGGTTAGTATAGAATCTCAGTCCAAGATGAGTAAGGAGCTGGTGAGGAAGCATTTCACTGCTTACAGTGACCTGTTGACTGACCCAGGTGAAGTACTTTATAGGGTTCTGAAAGAACAGTTAAATGTGTTTTGTGAACTGCCCTTGGCAATCTTTTGGATAACTACATAGTAACTAGTTTGTGCATTAAGTAGAGTCCTTTCAATGGTTCCATCAACTCTACAACTCAAGTTTCAGAGAAGATGGTAGATGTTGTCTTCTCATTGGGAGTTTTCTAAACCAATAAAATTGTAGGTTTGCTCCCCAAAAATATTTTCTTTTAACATATCTGTGTAGCTAGAACTAGAACCTGAAGGACAATAGAAGGTAAACTTCATGAAGGCAGAGATTACTTCATTTTAGCACAAAGTCTTTCAATCAATCAATCAATGAGTATTTATTGGGCTCCTACTAGTGTGAAATACTATGCTAAATGCTGGTGCTTAGTAGGTGCTCAGTAAATGCATATTGTTTGGAACATAGTAATTTTTTTTTAAATTCTGGGAATTTCTATAAAAAATGAGTAGGCTGATTTCAGAAAAGCTTGGAAAAACCTACATGAATCGATGCTGAGTGAAATGAGCAGAATCAGGAGAACATTGTACATAGTAACAAGATTATGTGATGATCAACTGTGATGGACTTGGCTCTTCTCAACAATGTGGTGATCAAAGCAATTTCAATAAGCTTGGACTGGAAAATGCCAATCACATCCAGAAAGAGAACTATGGAGACCAAATGTGGATCAAAGCATAGTATTTTCACTTTTTTTGTTTGTTTATTTAGTTTTTTTCTTTCTCATGTTTTTTTTCTTTTTGGTCTTATTTTTCTTGTTCAACACAACAGATATGGAAATATGTTTGAAAGGACTGTGCATATTTCACCTATATCAGATTGCTTATTGTCTTGGAAAGGGGAGAGGTAAGGGAAGGAGGAAGAAAAATTTAGAAGGCAAAGTTCTACAAAAATGTATGTTGAAAACTATCTTTACATGTATTTGGAAAAATAAAATACTATTAAAATGTAAAAAAAATAAAAGGATAAAATTTTGGTGCCAATGGCTTCCAGTCTTCTCTTAATGTTGATTCTTTCCATGATTACACTGAAAAGCAAAGTAAGAAATCATGCAGGGCAGACTGCCATCTTAATTTAGAGGTGCCTCCCTTCCAAGACATTTGCATCCATTGACAGATTTGGCAGTAGAAGGCTGCTTTTGAGGGTTTGCTCCTGTGCATCTCCCAATTACAAACATTGATTTATAACAGAACAAAGTCTCCCTAGCTAATCTATTTTAAGAGAAGGAAATCACATTCAAGATAGTAATTAGGTACTACATTACATTTAAAATTATAATCTCTGCAAAATTTTATTATTGAAAGCCTAGGCAAGGAAAAATTGAGTTTGGACCATTTAATTGCGTAGTCTGTTTAATTTCATCCAGTCTGGGTCTTTGGAGGTTCAATACCTGATTTTGACCATCTGGTGCACCATACTACATTCTGGGATTTGATCTGTTTCCTTAATGAGTCTCAGTGGAGTTTCCCTATAACCCCAGAGAAAGATAGTGAATCTCCAGAATGAAACCATAGCCTGCCAAGCAGTATTTGTAGGAATAAAGTCAAATCAAATCAAAAGCTATTTAAGTGCCTACTATATTCCAGGCACTGACTTAAACAGTGGGGATTCCATAAAAGAAACAAAACCACCAACAAAAACATCATCATCAATAATAACAACTCCCTAATCTCAAATAGCTCACACTCTTCTGGAAGACAATATGAAGTGCCTAAATTCAAACAAGATAGAGGTAGAATAAATTGAAAATAAATGCAGAGAGAAGACACTAGTATGAAGAGTATGAATAAAAGAATGGAGAGATACATAAAATGATGTCCTGAAATATTTCTAAAATCTAATTATTGAGATCACTCTAGCATTTAGATACAAATCACATCTACTCAGTAACCAAGTTACCTTTGCCTTGAGTAAACTGGACTTGGTGCCAGTGAGTTTGGATTTCTCTTTCTGGCCTGAGCCCTATCATTTAGGAAGGACATTGTAATATCTGAAATTACTGAGCACATAGGAAAATTTTTAAAAATGTAGTTTTGATTTATCAATGAAGGTCAGCACCTTCTGTTACACACAGTTACAAAGCCTGTATGTGAGAGGAACACTCTTTGAATACTAGTCTTCCTAGTTTGGAGGTCAGAATTCTATTTACTATGTTATTCTCTCTTTTTCACTCTCCCTATGTCAATCAATTAATCAGAAAGCATTTGTTATGTATATGTGTTATGTGTTGATCACTGTGCTAGCCGACTAAAGCACAGAATAATTCCTGTTCACAAGGGGCCTGTAATATAATAGGGAGCTTAGATTCTGATTTATTTGAGCACATTTTTGTTGCTGAAAACTTATTTTTGTTTCAAATGAAATGAGAAGGGGGGGAGAGAAAATAGATTTCTGTTTATTTAAAAAAGCCTTTAATTTTAAAAAGATAACATTGAATTGCAAAAGAAAGTTTTAATCGAAAGACAGCTAAATATATAAATACCTATTCAATAAATATAAAGATTATAAACAAAAAATAGCTACATATAAAGGAGATTACTAGCAAGAAGGAACCAAGAATTTATTAAGAGATTGCTATATGCCAGATGCTATATTAAATGCTGTACAAATATTATATTTTATCTTCATAATAATCATGTGAGATATTATTATCTATCTCCTCTTATTATTATCCTTATCTCTATAGTGACTTACCCCAAATTTCCCAGACTTACAGCTAGCAAGGGGCTGAGCCTGAATTTGAATTCATATCTTGGTTTGAAGTACAGTGTTCTCTCCACAGGGTCATCTAGTTGCCAGTAGGGTAAGAATTTTGACTTCTAAGCTCTTCCTTTCATTCTCACTGTTTCTCTCCTCCCCATGCCCAAGTTGTCTCAGGATAGGGCTAGACATTTAAACTATAGACATAAAACCTAACAATTTATATAAATAATTACTTGAATGAGAAACATACTTGGTGATTCTTTGGTGAAATCATCTCACAAGGAAATAAAAGCAGGTTACAAGAAGTTTCAATGTTTTTCAGAAAACTCTTCCTCAACCCCTTGAGATTTCCTTATGTACTTTTTGCCCAAAGGACCTACATCTGGTCCTCAGGTCAGTCTCCCCAGGAGTAAAATTAACTCCAACTGCCCTTGAGTCTGTTGTCTGATGTGCTGGTTCCCAACAACCCTGAAGAAAAGAGAGGGAAGAGAATGAAATAAGGTAACCTCAAGCTTTATCATAGCAGCCTGACTCACCATAGCTCTATGGGTGGGATAGGAAGAGAAGGAAATGAATCCAAGCTTTCCAGAGCCTGAATCATAGCAGTCTGGTCCACCACACATATTCTAAAAGTCTCTCAGTCTCAGATCATCACAAATAGCACATTCATCTTGCTTCAGTCCTGGACAAGCGTCAAGTCACTTCACAAGGGTAGCTTACTCTGGCTATCATTTCTCAATATATATTGTTTCATCAATTAGAATGCAAGCTCCTTTTGGCCAATGACTGTCTTCAGAATTACACAGCTTATATGTGAGAGGAACAGGCTTTACACACTAGTCTTCCTGGCTTAGGAATTCTATCCACTATGTGATTCTCTCTTTTTTACACTCTGCATGTCAATCAATCAATCAATCAATCAGAAAACATTTGAAAAAAGGAGCCAGACTGGGAAGATTTCAGAAGGTATAGCTTCAAATCCCATCTCTTCCACTTACTATTTGGATAATGTTGGGCAAATAAGGCATGTAGGTAGCTTATTAGATAGATTATTATGTATTATTATGGAGATATGTAGATAGACTATTAGATATGAAATAAAAAAGATCTAGGTTCAAATATGATCCCATTTATTTGACTCTTGGCAAGTCACTTGACCTCTGCCTCAGTTTCCTCATTTATAAAAAGAGAAGAATAAAAATAGTACTGATTTCCCATTGTTGTTGTGAGTTACATGTGTAAAGTATGTTGATGCAAGCTATTGTTATTAAGTAATTTAACCTCCTTGCTCAGTTTCTTAATGAGTATATTAAATGACCTATAAGTGAATGAATGAAAAATAATTATTAAGCTCTTTCTATGTATGTACCAAGCCCTCTGCTTCATTTCTTAAATCTTTGGTCCTCTGAACATAAAAGGACTCCTCCCTTCCCTTTGAAATTCCTCATTTTGAAATTTTGGCTCCAGCTTCATACATTATCCCCTCCTCTCTTTCCTAATTTTCTGGCCAGATTAGCCACTTCACTCTTCTGCTTCCTTCCCTTCCCATGGGTCAGTTCTATCAGCAGTAATTCTTAATTTTCTCTGTGTACCATGGCTCCTTTGCAATCTTGTGAAACCTATGAACCCTTCTCAGGACAAGGTTTATAACTGCATAAAAAAACAGGATTATAAAAACCCATTGTATTGAAATGCAAATATCAATTAAAAAATAAGTTCAGGGATCCTAGTTTAAGATTTTTTATTTTAGCAAAAGAGAAGCTATTCAGCTTATCCTGTAACTGAGCAATAACATATTACATTCCAACAAATGTAACCAAATCTTTTTTAAGATCTCTAAAGAGAGGAGCTCACAGCCATCAATGGCAGACACCTTGAAACAGATGAAATTGTTAGGAACATTTTCTACAAGTCAAATTCTGCCTCTCTAAAATATAAATTTTTTAATCTTTTTGCCTTTCTTTCCTTCAGCATTTAGTGCTCTAGGAAAATGAGAGAAAGGGGCAAGGAGAGGGAGACAGAGTCAGAGACAGAAGAAGAGAGGCAGAAAGGGAAAGAGATAAAGAGGAAGAGAGGGAGAGGGAGACAAAGAAAGAGGCAGTGACAGACAGAGAGACAGAGAGAAAGAGACACACAGAGAGACAAGGGTACAGAGATAGAAAGATAGAGAGAGAGAAAGAGAGAGGAAGAAAGGGAGAGAGACAGAAAGATTGAGAGAGAGAGACAGACAGACACAGAGAAAGAGAGATTCAGAGAGAGACAGACAGAGAGACATGGAGAGAGGGAGAGAGATTAAATATCTCATAAACTGAATTGAAGTGTTTCTTTTATATAGTTCAGATCATGGGGACAGTGAGATGGCTTAATGATTAGAATTCCAGATCCAGATTCAGGAAAATCTGGGTTCAAATATGATCTCAGATAAGTCCTAGCTGTGTGATTCTAAGCAAGTCACTTAACCACACTTGTCTCAATTTCCTCATTTGTAAAATGAGCTGGAGAAAAAAATGGCAAAGCACTCCAGTATTTTTGCCAAGAAAACCCCAAATGGAATTACAGAGACAGATGCCACTAAACAAGAAGATCATAGATTTAAAATTAGAAGCTGAAGGCTGTCTAATCTAACTTCTTTAATTTACAGATGAAGAACTGAAGTCCAGCATGGTTTGAAGTCACACAACTAAGTGGAAGAGAAGAGATTTGAACTCATGTCTTCTGACTTTGAACCTGGCATACTTCCCATGTCACCATGCTTTCTATTTCTCCAGAAGCTATAAAATACCCAAGGCAGGCCTACTTTTTCAGTCTGATCACTCTACTGGGGCTGATATACCATTGACATTTCATCTGGGGCCTGGAGGAGACAAGACTTTCATCTCGGTGCTGCTCAGAGTGGGATGCTCTAGGATGATGACCTTTGAAATCACACCCTATAGACAGACACAGTTGTTCTGCCTGCAAATAGAACCATTCCCTATTTTCTCCTGTCTGAATTTGACTTGAAACCCTGAACAGAGGAGAGTGTTGGCTGTGTTGACAGCTGGGAGATACTGACTTCTGAAGGAAAAGAGATTTGAAGAAAGTCTTGGTCCATTTTCTCTCCCTGCCACAGGCCAGCACCAACACTTCTTAACAAAGGAAAAACACTCCTGATAGGATCTCCCTGCTGCTTACACCTTTATCTTTCCTTATAGAAAATCTATTCCCTCTCTCCCAAAGACTCAATTTTCTCACTGTCCTGAGCATCAGGACACAAAATCAACAAGATTTTACACAATTGGACAAGTCTTGTTATTTGATAAAACAGGTACTTAGTTTCTTTAACATTGACTGGGAAAAAATCATCTTTTCTGGACGTCGGTTGCCTGGGTTCAACCTTGATCTCTTTGCCTGTGAGGCAATGACCTCATTATAAGTTCATTACTTTCACTGACCTCCATAGGAAGACTGTGGAAAGACAATTTCCTACTAATGGAGGACAAAACCTTTGCCCTAATAACAGTTTATAATGCTTCTGGCTTCCGGCTCATGGTCTAATAATTGCCTGACTTTCTTCTGCCAATTGACACAGGACCTTTCTGGGGCTGTTCAGAGGGATGTGAAGGCTAAGGGCCTTGAACAACTCTCTCCTTGGGAAGCAGAAACAGAAGACTTCTGTCTACATCAGCTATTCTTAAACTATTTTTATATTTATTTAAAAAATACTAAATTGTTTTTCTTAAAGATGAACTTATTTTTAATTTTGCTTGTCTCAACAATCATAACTGAATTCTTTTGTAGCCTTATGTATTTTATGGTGACTTGCCCAGGATCATTCAGCTAGGAAGTGTTAAGTGTCTGAGATCAAATTTGAACTCAGGTCCCCCTGACTTCCAGGCTGGTGCTCTATGGACTGTGCCACCTAGCTGCCCCTAATGGTATCTTTTAAAAACATTATTCTGAAAAGCTGTCCATCGGATTCACCAGACAGTGCCCACGAGGCCCGTGGCACACAAAAAGTTGAAAACTTTTACAACAGGCTTATTTTTTTTTCCTTTTTACACCCCAAGGTAATCTAGCAGAAAGAGTGGGGATTCAAACTAGGTCTCTTGACTTCATAAGTCCTTTTCTTTAGAAAAAAATAAATATATCTATATTTATCTATCCATCCATCATTCATCCATCTATCTATCTATCTATCTATCTATCTATCTATCTATCTGTCTGTCTGTCTGTCTGTCTGTCTATCTATCTATCTATCTATCAGCCTGGCTATTGTGTCTATCTGCCTGTATCTTTCTCTATATCATCTTTTTCTCTATATTATCTACCTATAATCTATCTAACTCCAACTAATCTACATATTTTTGCAAGCACTTATTATTTTTCCCTTCAATTCCACTCTCCCATTCTACATATACTAGCTCTATATTCTATAATCTACATACATACTATCCAAGTTGTTCAATTATTTAAACCAGTATTGTCACATTTAAATGGAAATGAAGTCTCTAAATCTTATATAAGGATTTTTGTAGGTTGCATGTTGATGTAGAAAACCAAATATTAACAATGTCTATTGTAGTTTTATTTTTTTGAATATTTCCCAATTACAGAAGTGTTGTCAGCTGCAAGTCTATGTTTAACACCCCATTCTAAAGTATAAGTTATCTTTAAACATTAATCATATCCTTTGCTGTGTATAGGACATATTATACTAGAGAGGTAGATAAAGGAAAAGGGTAGCTGTTGGAATACAATTTTTGAGAACTAAAAACCCCCCATGTTATATGTATATACATACACAGGCACATACATATATACACACATACTCAGGTATATATATGTATGTGTGTGTATGTATGTATACATATAAACACAATGTATGTACATATGTGTATATACATATAGATACAGACACATTTACACACATACACATGCACATATACATATATAGATATATATACACACATACATATATATATATATCCTTTGTATTTATAAGTTCAGTGAAGAGAAGGATGGTGTCATCTTTGACCTTTTTATCCATCCTTCAAATCTTCAATCATGAACTTTCTTTTGGAGGGAAATAAGCAATAGTCTGTATTTCTGATTACATCAACAGAGAGGATTCCCAGTTAGGAAACTCCTCACAGCAAAAGTCAGAAACAGCAATTGATGTTCATAGAATAATTGATTTGTAGCAGGAATAGTCCTTAGAGTATATCTCATCCAATTACTGTATTTGAATAAGGACCAGAGAAGTGAAATGATTTTCCTAAGGTCATATAAATAGAAATGATCAGAAGTAAAATTTGCAACTCATGTCAGGAACATGTGAACCCAGAACCAATGTTCTCTTTATTCTGCTAGATTTGCCTCCCAATTTAAAGCCATGGGAAGTTGCTTGGGACACTGCAGCTAAGTGACTTGGTTTTTTGATTCATAGATAGTCAACTGTAGGTGCTTAATAAATTCCTGATTGGTTTTAACTAAAACTTGCCATATGTAGTTAGCCATTGTAAGCATGAGACTTATGCTCCCTTCAGATATAATCTGAAGAAAGGTACCATATTTTTTCTTCTCATAGACTCTATACTACCACACCCCATCTATGATGCTAAGTTAGAGCTTCCTTTCTAGTAAAAAAAAAATGCTAGGTTTAGAAGGTTAAAGCATAAATACAGGTGATTTTGCTTGCATAAGCTAAGAATACAAAGAGATAGACATTAATTATCTTGATATAGACCTCAGCAGAAGCAACTGATATATAAAATTCTCCTTGCCCCAGAGTGTCTAAAATCCTGGAGATCTGAGAGCTGATAGAAAGATTTTAGTTATGTTAGCATTACTAATGTTAGCCCACCTATAGGCTCAGATTCCACCAGGACACCAGAAGGTTCAGCAGAAGCTGGTGTTGGAAGGACTAAATTTTACTCAGCCTTCTTTCCCCCTATTTTACTAGATTCTAACCCAGCATCTCTTTTTTTTTTAATTTTTTAATTTTTTTTCCCAGCATCTCTCTTAAAGGAGGGAATCCAGAATTCTTGTTTCATTACAACTTTGGAGCCCAGTTCCCAATTTCCAATGGTTGAGGGCCTGGCCCTTCCAATTCCTTCTCTTCTTTTGGGTAATAAATAGCCTCTTCCACTGTTTAATTTGGCAGAGAAAGAAGGCCATTGGGTCTTAAACCTACTCTGGAACTGTAGTCTCCATAATCTCCAAGTATTTCTATCTGACCTACTGAAGCAACCTAAGTAGACCCATCTATCTCGCAGCTTAGTGCTTTTATATCTTCAAATTGGAAGGTGAGCTTCTTAAATATAGGGAGTGTCTTAATTTCCTATTTATATTTCCAATGCTTAGCACAGTGCTTGTCTTGTTACTGTTGAGTCATTTTAGTATGACAATTTGTAAGCCCATTTGGGGTTTTCTTGGCAAAGATATTAGAGTGATTTGCCATTTCCTTTTCTACTTCATTTTATAGATGAGGAACTGAGGCAAAGAGGGTTAAACGACTTGCCCAGAGTCACACAGTAAATAAGTGCCTGAGGCCAGATTTGAACTAAGGAAAAGGAGTCTTTCTGATGTCAAATTAGGCATTCTAGGTACAATGCCACCTGGCTGTCCCTCTTGTCACATAGTAATCAAAATTAATATTTTAATAATTCATTCACTTTCTCATTAATTCTGCTAGAGCTAAAAAAAACACCCCTCTGGTAGTATACTCCTCTGAGGTAGGAATATGTGGAATATAAGTCTATGTAGTGTAGATTGTGGCTTAAAGAGGGACTCTGGATCAAGGGTCATATGAAAAGGGATCTTGACAGATATGGATTTGGAGAATCTCTGAAGAGAGCTTTTCCACCCCAGTTTCAATTGCTGGGAATGTTCCCAGGCTTAAGTGATACACTTAGGTCAGGAAAAGTTACTATGAGCACCAGCTTCTTCATACAATAGTTCTACTCACATCATATTTCCTAAATCTGTTCTCTTTTGATGTGTATGCATGTAGCTATATAATCTTTCTATTTTTATAAACATTTATTATCTCTTCCTTCATTGTCATTGCCTTCCCCACCCCATTCTTTGTGTCATATCTACATATTCTATATTCTACATATACTATCCACCTTGTCCAATTATCTAAGCCAGTTCAATTTATCTTGTTCAATTATCTAAAACTAAGAAAAAGAATACTTCTCATAATCCTGAAAGGTAATTAACCACCCCAAGGCATCTCATTCACAGAATAGTCACAGAATATCAGAGTAGAAAGTTCAGTGACCATCTAAGGGACTTTGGTAACCATCTAGTTACCTTAACTCATGAAGAATCTCTTCTGCAACATCCCTAACAAATGGACCATTCAGGATTATTTTAAAAAACACTTCTAGAAGGATCTTACTACCTTGGGAGGTATCTTTTTTAAAATAAATTATATAAGTATATTATATATATATGTAAGTATAAATTATCGTTCTCATTGCATTTGCTTTTGAGGATAGTAAATCCTCAACAAATGCTCCTTTGATAAATGAATTTCTCACCCATGGAATCAGGGAGAAAAAAAATGATGGAATTATTTGGGATTTTTTATTTAGATGTTTTGTTCTGTATATGTATATTCTGATGTCCTCTCTACCTATGAGATTCTATTACTTGATGCTTGGAAGCTCATGGGCTAGGGAGTACTCTTCAGGATATTGAACAATGTTTCTTCCCAGATACCTAAAGGGACTCAGCTCAGTGAGTATGATGTGAAAGAGGCTAACAATAAGAGTCTTATTCATAATCTTCCAATAGGTTCCAGTATAACATGCTGCTCCATTTCTTGCATGGAAACACTTGACTAAAAATGGAGAAGTAGCATTGGTTGGATCTGTTTTGATTTTGCCTAGAAATGGCGAATCCTTTGGATGAAATGAGAAGACAGGCCATTTATATCTTCTTTACTGACTATACAATGTCTAATATATTTATAAAATGAGAGAGGCAGTACAATGCAGTGAGAAAAACACTGGGACAAGCGAAATGATTTTTAGTCTATACCACCACTATCTATCATTGTAGGATTTCACCAACCAAAGCCTTAAATGCCAAGGAACTGTGTGTCATAGTTCTGACATAGAGCTAGAGTTAAAAAGGCCTTATAAATCATCAATTACAGTATCATTGCACTCAAATAAAAAGTATGTAAGGATGCTTGCAGTGTTTATATTTTTTAGAAAGCCAGATATTAACATTATGCCAACTGAACTTCAGTGGCAGGACAAAAGTCAAAATGGGTGGTGATGACCTGGGATGCAGTGGATGACTACAGCTTCTTCCAAGTCTGCTCAGGCTCTAAGTAGAACAGTTAATTTAGCCTCCTTCATAATTGTTGGGGAATAAAGGTTCACATCCACCCACTCCATCTGGGAAAGTCTTCACACACTTGCGGTAGATACCCTTCTGATTCACTGAAGGTTTGAGTCCCTTTAGTTATCTGTTTTTTAGCCCATATGCAATATGGTTTACAGAGGTATGGCCACTATACATGCTACAGCTTCTTGGAATCACAAGCAGGAGTTGGGGGGGAGGTAGATACCAAATGAGGAGCCCTGAAAAGAGCTCAGTAATCCCCTCACACTAGAGGTTCTAATTCTCTCTGAATAGCCATACACTCATTATATAGCTTAGTTGTTTGGATGTTGTCTCCCCTCACCAGTTTCTAGTGAGCAAGAATGATGATTTACCTTTTTTTCCTATCTCCAAAACTTTTAGTGCCTGGCACTATGGCACTTAATAAGCAATAGGCACTTACTAAATGTTTCTTAACTGATGCTTTCCCAGCTTCTAGAGAACAAGAGCTCTCATTTACCTTTTTTTCCTATCTCCAACACTTTAGTGCCTGGCACTTTGGCACTTAATAAGCAGTGGGCACTTACTAAATGTTTATTGACTGATGGTGGACTCAGATCATTTAACTCCCAATCCATTAGCCTGGGTTGTCTTCCTTCTAAAGGAGGGAACATAATGTCAGATGCAGTCAAGAATACCTGGGTTCTGATACTGTCTCATTTATTTACCATGTGTGTACTGTGAGCCATAACCTCCTGGACCTCTGTTTCCTTTTGCTCTAAATTAATGATACTATAATTCCAAATTAAAAAAGAAACATTGAAGAGAGGTGTAAAGATAAATATGTACGTGCTTTTCCTTCTGAGATTATCTTTTAATTACTCAAGAAAAATGTCATATGCACTTTACTGTGTAGTCTTTCACGATTAGAATGTGAGTTTTTTGAGGGTGGAAACGATTTTTGCCTTGCTTTGTATCCCCAGGGTTTAGCAAAATGCTGGATATATAATAAACTCAATGAATGTTTGTTGATTGACTGATGGAACCAATATGAGGAGGAAGAGAACTCTATCAAGCAATAGAAATAGGAAAGACTTCTTTAAAAATGATGGCATAGAGACTGAACTTTTTCAATCACTTGGAGTTTCCTAAGCCTTGCCAAGAGTGGTAGTCATCCCTCAGCATCTTAGGTTTTTTTAGCCCTGTGTTATTGTTTTTCCCAGATTTTAATGACTCCCCTCTCTCTGTTAGTCTTTTCCTTTTGTTTTATTGGCTAGTTTCTCAGATTTGCCCATTCTCCTTTGTTTGATGGATGCCAAGAGATGGGCCTGGAAAATGTGTTTCATTCCAAAAAAAAAATCCCACAAAAGCAAAAACCTTTGGAGAACCTGTTATTTGTACATTAGCATAATACAACCTGTTCTTCATTTTCTCTGTTAAGGGGAAATAAGGCAGAAAGTCTACATAGAGGAAAAGAAAAGAGAAAGCTCCAGGGGTTTTTTGGTTTTTGTTTGTGTCTTTTTGAAGAACTTCCCAAAGCCCTGAGACAGTATAAAACCCTTCTCCAGGGAAAGACAGTGATCATCAGAGATTCAGTGGTTGTAACAATGCTCTGAACACTGGGTTTTTCCTTTGACCGAAGAACCAACAATTCTTTTTCAGGCAGTCAATCATCCAAAATCAGGACTTAAACTTATTCATTCTAAATCTAACACACTTTCCACTGCATCACTACTTAATTTGCCTAGTTCTCCCATTTTTTACAGAGAAGGAAATTGAGCCCTAAAGAAGGACTTGACCAGTGGCATATAATCAGTAAGAAGGAAAAATAGGATTTGCATACATCATCATCAACATGTAATTATTAAGTACCTATTATGTGTCAGACACTATCCTAAGGCTGGAGATACAAAGAAAGAAAAAACATAATCTCTGCCTCCAGGGAGTTCATGTTCTAATGGGACAGACCATGTATAAGTAAATAAGTAGATACAAAGTATAAATGTATATGTAATATGTATGTATGTGTATATATTGTTTTTGTTCCTTATTTTTGGAGAGGACTAATGATATTATGGATGATATCTTGACACATGAATGAATTGGATTTAAATGAGGTAGAATTACACAAAGTGATCAACCTTATTCTCTCTTCCTGAGTCATCAAAATCTAGTGGCAAGATGAAAGCCAAGGAAACTGGCAATGGCCCAGGATGCAGTAAATGAAGTCTGTGTATTCAAAGTCTCCCTAAACTCTAAGTGCTCCAAGGTGCTTTCTTCAACCTCCTTTCACCATGGAACCGAATTGTTCTCATCCACCCATTTCTTTGGGGAAGTCTTCACGTGATTAGGGTAGATAACTCCCCTAATTCACCAATGGGTTTGGGGCTTTTTGGTTGCCCTCAAACAGTTTTAGCAGTGGAGGGGATAGGAGAAGGCCTCCTTTATATGATGGAATTAGAAGTTACTCTTAAAGGAAGCCAAAAAAAATCTATGTCCTTAAGTAAATGCAATTGTATTGCTTGGGGGTGCACAGGTAAGAGCATGAGGGCCATCGAAAAACCAGAAACACTAACTTCCTCTGGAAGAGGTTTCTAAGTGAACTGGTAAAACAAAACAGCAAAATTCAAAGTTAGTCACAAAGTTTTCAGATTTGAACACTTGGGGGAAAAAGTGTTCAAAAAAGTTGTTTTGAACACTGACTGTAAAAGACCAGTAGAAGGAAAGCTCAGAGTGATTTCTAATTCTGTTTTCTGGGCTAGATGTCTTTCCATTCCTCCAACTAATCCTCCCATGGCCCTTCTTGATTTTCTCTAACTCATAGTGCTCTCCTTTTTCCAAGCTACCTTGCATTCTAATATTTTCTGCATATTTTCTCAGTATTTCTAGACATCCACTTTGTCTCCTTTATTAAAATTGTTATTGTTGTTCAGTTGTGTTCTAATTTTCAACAACTTATTTCGGGTTTTCTTGGCAAAGATACTGGAATGGTTTGCCATTTCCTTTTCCAGCTCATTTTATAGATGAAGAAACTGAGGCAAACAGGACTAAGTGACTAGCCCAGGGTTATACAACTAATAAATTTCTGAAGCCAAATTTGAACTCAGGAACATGAATCTTCCTGATATTGGACTAGGCACTCTACTTACTAGATGCCCCAGGCTAGTAAATAGCAGGTACTTAATAAATGATTACTGGTTCATTCATTGATTGATTGATGACATGGATCAAAGCCTTCACCATTTTAGTTATCTTTCACTGGTCACTTATTAATGCTTTTCATAAACAGTGGCATTAAATACAATATTTAAGATACTTTCTGACTAAGGCAGAATATACTAACAATATCATTTTTTTCTTGGAAGCTCAGTGCCACTTAATATAGACTATGGTAATGGCTCTTTTTTGGTTGTTCCAGCACACTATTAATTCAAGTAGAACTTGCAATCTGCTAAAATTCTCAGATTTTTTTTTCTAGGCAAGTAGCTGTCAAACCATGTTTCTCTCATCTTGTAATTATAAAAAATGTTTTTAAACTCAAAGGTAAGAATTTATATTTATCTATTTGGGGTTTCATCTCAATAGATTCAACCCAATATTCTAATTTGTCAAGATCTTCTTAGATTTTGGTAACATTTTGCATCCTAGTCATACTCATCATGCATATGCCTTTTAGTTGAATGACAACTTTTATTTTATAGAGAATGTAGTATTTCTTATCTCACAGCCAAATATTATCACTGGAAAAAAATAATGGCTTTAAAAGAAAGGGTCTTTGTTACAGGAAGAACTTTGGGGATGTTAAAAGCACTCTATAATCTCCCAAAAGCAATTCATTCTGTTCCCTTCTTATTCAACTCTGGACCCATTCAGATGTCCATCGGCATGTCTGTACAGCATATGTGTATTGATGGACCAGTTCTATGTGGGTATTGTCTATAAATTACATAAAGGCAGTGAAGTGTCCCAGTGGATAGAGTGCCAGATTTCAGGTTTGCCTCAGTTTTCTCTTCTGTAAAATGACTTGGAGAAGAAAATGCCAAGCCGCTTTAGGATCTTTGCCAAGAAGTTACAATGGATAGTACTGGTTCAGAGAGTCATGAGGAGTTGGACATAATTTAATGAAACTAGAAAGGAGACTTAGATGATAAAAGCAAGATAATGTATGTATATATGTTTAACAACCTGATATATTATATGTGTGTTTGCATATATACATGTATATTATATTTATGTCATATATTTGTGTCTATGTGTATGTTCTATATACACATTACATATATATGTGCATATTAGCTATATGTGCATATATGTGCACTCATAAATATATATGTAGCCTTTATGGATTTATATTCATATACATGTATATATTGAATACATATGTGCATATGTACATGTAAGTTATTTATTGCTTATTGCTAGGAAATCTCTCTTCCATTAGTATGCTATACAGGATATCCTTCAGGACAGTGCCAAAAGCAAACAATGAACATATAACTCTCTTTTTTAACGTCCCTGATGTGGCAATTAAGGGCTGTCATTTATAAACCTAGATATGCTGACTCCACTGTCACCTTGGACAGAATTGTCATTATCACTTTAACAGATCTTTTCTATTTTTCATGTTTCTTGTCATCTTTTTAGGTTCATCTGTATTACTCTTGGGATGATCTTGTTTAATAGAGTCTCCCTTTATCTTTTAGGAGAGACATTGCCAAATTGGAATATATTACAAGTTGTGCAACTGGAATAATGAAAGAATTGAAAATAGTAATGTTTTATCTGAGAAGATACAGTGGAAACTGGAGAATTGTCTTCAACTTTCTGAAAGGCCATGATGTGAAAGAAAGGGACTAGACTGGTACTACTTTGCCTCAAAGGGGTTGGAAGGGTGAGATCAACAATGCTTGTGATTTTCAGGTGGAGCTAGATAGAAGACAACTTGTCAGGAATTTTTGTTAAGATAAAAGTTGTCCTACATAACTTCTGATATTCTTCCTGCCCCAAGCTTCCAAGATTCTATGAAGCAATGCTCTAGCAATTTTATTTCCTTCTTTGACTAGGTTGTTAAATTCTTAGATCAAGGAAATACCACAGTTAGGGAATACCTAATCTCTCATGAAATCCTTGTAGACAAGAAAGATATATGCGGTCTCGACAATGATTTGACTAAAGAGATTCAACTGAACCCAAAATGTGATGATTAGTGGAGTAATATTGCTGGGGAAGGGGCAAGTGTTTTACAAGGCATTTTACAGGACATTGTCCTGGACTCCATTCTATTCAAAATGAGTGTGAGTTATTTATATGATACTTAGATGATAAAAGCAAGATAGTGTGTATGTATATGTATACAAACATGTGTATATGAGTATGACATACATGTGTAATATATGTATATATTGTTATATGCACATATTATTTTGTGTACATGTGTATAAACCATGTATACACACAGGTATATACATACATGCACACATAAGAATTGTGGTATTTATCTGTGGATTTA
Source organism: Myrmecobius fasciatus (assembly GCA_023553655.1). Taxonomy (NCBI): domain Eukaryota; kingdom Metazoa; phylum Chordata; class Mammalia; order Dasyuromorphia; family Myrmecobiidae; genus Myrmecobius; species Myrmecobius fasciatus. The sequence continues at coordinate 23,289 of JAJPUD010000378.1, read as the reverse complement.
TATTGGCATGTATACATATATCTATGTACATATTTGAATACATATGTGCATATAAACATATAAGCTAATTATAATGAAAGAATACAATAAGATGAAATTGAATAGGAGTATATGTAAAATATTACCCTTGGATTAAAAAAAGAACAACTGCTAAACCATCACCTTTCAGGGATGCTGAAGAGAAAAAAGATTCCTTCTCAGGTATGGGCTGGATTAGAGATCTTTGAAGTCCTATTAATTCTGAGAAGCTGCATATATAATTCTGGAATTCAAGAAGTCAGCATTCCATAGTTCAAGGCATTATTATTCAATTTGCAAACTTAACTCCTAGATGATATCAAGCTTGGAAGAAAAAAATGGCCTCATATTTTATCCTTGGTCAACTTCTACCAAATGTTATGGACTCTGGATAGCCTTTTAAGAATTCATGCCTTGGGCAGAATTATTCATGTGAGCTTTGGAGGGACTTTAGAAGTTAAGTGGCTAATTGGAAGACACTGAAAATGCATGATTGTACTTCATCATGTGTAGCAAGTTCACTGAAAAACTTTTAAGGCATGAACAGGGGGAATGGTCCATCCTATAAAATGGTTCATTAGGAACTTCAGATTTTGTATGTACTCGAACTTCTCTTTCTCTTCCAGAACCTCTGAATTTAAAGTCCTTGGTAGTCAGCTAGCCTAATCCATAAATGGAGAAGAACCTTCCCAGCTCCCTTCACTCATCAGGATATCCAACAAGCCTTTGTCAAATGTTCACTTGAATACCTCCATTGAGAAGGAACCCAATACCTCTCCAGGATGCCCATGTCACTCTTGGTCAGTGCTAATTGGCAGAGAGGTTTTCCTGACAACAAACCTAAATTTGTTTCTTGGTGATTTCTATCAATTGCTTCTCATTATGGCCTCTGGGGCCAAACAGGATTAACTTCATCTTCTTTTCCCATTATGGCCCTTCAAAAATATTGAAAACTGCTATTAAGCCATCCTTAAAAGATTTCTTTCCCAGATGAAACATCCTCAGCACTTTTAACTGATCTATGTGTGGTTTAAACTGAAAGTCCATCTCTGGCTATTTCCAGGTTAGCATTTGCAAATCCTTTATGTAATTTGATTCCTAGAACAGAATACAATACTCTAAATAAAGTATGATCAGGGAAGAATATAAAGACATTATCACTTCTCTCCTTCCCTTCTCCTTCTCTTCCTCCTTCTCCTCCTCCTCCATTTCTTCCTCTTCCTCCTCCTTTTTCTTCTCTCTCTCTCTCTCTCTCTCTCTCTCTCTCTCTCTCTCACACACACACACACACATACACATACCTCTCTCCTCTTTTTTCTTTCTTTCTGTCTGTCTCCATGTATCTTTCTGTTTCTATCTCTGCTCTATTTCTATCTCTGTCTTTGTTTGTCTGTGTCTCTTTGTTTGTCTCTGTATCTCTGTGTCTGCTCTCTCTCTCTCTATCTCTATCTCTGTCTCTATTTCTCCCTCTCTTCCCCCCCACCTTGTTTCTCTCTCTCCTTCTTTTGCTCCCTCTCTCCCTCCCTGTCTCTCTCTCTCTATCTGTATCTTGGTTTCTTTATTCAAACTGAAAACAAAATGATACTTTCCTGTGCTGATTTTTATGCTGTTTAAAATCACATTAGCTTTTTAAAGTGACATCATCACACTATTTATCCATATTAGCACTGAATTCCACTAAAGCATCATAATCTTTTTTAGATGAAATGCTGTTTGGCTGTAACACTCTTAGCTTATTCTTGTAAATAAAACTTTCAACTCTATTTCCTTCTTTCTTAGCTGTTTTGTCTCAATGTTCCAGCCTGTCAAAACCGTTTAAATGCTAACCCTCTCACCCAGTATGCTAATTATCTCTCCCACTTCTGTGTTATCTGGAAATTCAATAAGTATGCTAACTCTACCTTTGCCCAAGTAGGTGAATGATCAATCCAGTGTGTTTAGTAGATATATCAATCCAATGTGTGTATACAGTATACCCAGTGTCTGCATTTGCCTAATGGACTATTACCCCATATATCTATCTATACATTATACACACACACACACACACACACACACACACACACACACACATACACACACACACACACACATTCACACTGTCCTCTATCTCTCACTTTACATAAGTGGACCCTTCTGCAAATCTCTAAAATGATTTTTATGTGATGTCCGCTTACTCCCAGATGTCAGGAAGGGAGGGAAGGACAAAGAAAGAGCCCCGTGGACCCATCAAAGAAGGAGGTTGGTACACTGTTCAAGGATACATAGGAACTTGGCCAGAATGGAGAAGGGGTGGGAGGCAGGAGCAGATATATAGAAGCTAGACATGAGGATGATCAGGGGAAGGACAACAGTCTTCTTCCTCTACACAGGAGATCTCAAGCCAAGCTTAGATCCAGGATAGTGAACTCTCCTCACCTCTATTCTTCTATTTTTATTTAGTGAGTACTTTTTAAGTGTTTTTTTTTTTTAATGGCACCAAGAATAACTACTAGGAGCAGGAGCAGAAAGAGAACATGGTAATGAATAATATAGATGGGTTTTGTTATAATTTTTTTTTGGAATCAGGATTTTTTTTCAGAATTCTTTATATAAAATTGAATTTGTATTATGTGAATTTACATAAAGTAAAAATCTGCATATATATGCATATACATGTACAAAATATATATTATATACATACGTGTATAACACATATATGTATATGTATATGTGTGTATATATGTGTACATGGCTATTCAGGAGGACTAGAATCTCTGGCATAAGGGTTTGTCAAGCCCTTTTTAGGATTGCTCATTTACCTCTGGTGTGCTGTTCTCAGCCAACTCTTACTTGTGGCTCCAAGATCCAGTATATGCAGGGGACATACCTCAGTAAAATTGTTTTGGCAGATGGGCTAAATCAGATTGATAAAAACTGAGGAGCCTCAAATCCATCAGGTGAGTTGGAGGGGGTGTACCCCAAGCATGTGAAAAGTACCTCCATTGTAATGAGTAGTTGAAAACCATTTGTTCCAAACAATTTTCTAGCCTAAGACAACTTAGGAGGTTGGCAGGAAAGGTCTGTTGTCCCAAGGTGAAAGAAGATCCCAGTCCTCTTAGGGTCTCACCATGACAGAGCAAGCCCCACCAAACCCAGAGCAGGCTTTAGGGCAGTTGAATCAGTGGCAGCAGACTTTCTCAGCCACAGACAGTAAGAGGCTCCGACAATGGGCCAAAAGGAGATTTACAGGGGTCCCTTTGCTGGAATCAGGGGCAAGACTCTGCTGCATTGCCATACTTGGATTTGGGTCACAGTTCTGGTCTTAATACTAGTTTAAGGAAGAACACTAACACAGCAAAACTTGCTGCCTGCAGGGATTTCAGGGCAGAAAAGATTGCTTCTGTTCACTCATAAACCAGTAATATAGTTCAGGAGAGTGGTAAATACACCTTTCCTTGGATCATAACACTTTGAAAGATCCAAAAACTTATAGGATCTCAGAATTATCTCTAAAAACAGCTGCACAAAAAATACCCTCCTGACCATAGCTAGAAAGGAGAAGGAACTGCTGTCATCCCAAATCAGTCATTGCCAAGAGAATCTCTCATAACATCTCTCAATCTCTTCTCACTTTTCACTATACCAGTTCTATGTAATATCAAACCATCCTCTCTTCTAATTTAAGCTATTATACTGATCTCCAGACTGGTCTTCTTGACTCTGGTCTATTCACTCTCCAGCCCATCCTCTGCACAGCTAACTTGAGTAATCTTCCTAATGCTCTGCTTAGATCATGTTACTCCTCTCCCCAAAAGCATTAACTCCTGAATGGCACTTTAGGCCATTCACAATCTGGTTACAAAATAAATATCCAGTCTTCTCTTGCTTATCCTTCAAAAAGCTTCTAGAATTCTGTCCATTCCATGTAACCTTCAGTGATCCCTACCTTCCCTTCATCAGAGAAGGTGGATCATCTCTTCCTCCTCCTCCTCATTTCTTCTCAATGACTCTTATGATCACTAGATCTTTAATTTTTTAAAATTAAGTAATGAATTTAATTTATTTTCTCCCAGTTACATTCTAAACTTTTTTTTAACATTTTTTTTAAGATTTTTGAGTTCTAGTTTCTCTCCCTTATCTCTACTCACAATTAAGAAACCACATGTGAAGCTATGCAAAACATTTCCATAAAAGTCAAGTTGTGAAAGAAAACATCTATCTCCCACCCTAATGAAAACAAAAACCTTCAAGAAAAATTAAGTTAAAAAGAAAGAGAGAGAGAGAGAGGTAAATAGAAAATGCTTCAATCTGCATTCAGACACAATCAGTTCCTTCTCTGGCTATGAATAGGATTTTTCCTCATAAGCCCTTCAGAGTAGTTGTTGATGGTTGTGCTATTAAGAATAACAAAGTCATTTACAGCTGGTCAACCCAGAATGTTGCTATTACTTTATATATAGTATATTTCACTATGTTCATGAGGACTTTCCAGGTTTTTTTTCCCCCTGAGAGTATACTGCTCATCATTCCTGGGGGAACAATACTATTCCATCACAAACACATACCATAGTTTATTCAGCCATTTCCCAATTGATGGGCATCCCCTCAATTTTTATTTTTTTTGTCCTGAGAAGAGAGCTGCTAGGAATATTTTCTTTCATATAAGTCATTTTCCTTCTCCCCCCACCCCATTATTTTCAGAATCTCTTTTAGCATTCATGTTTGGTAGTAGTGTAGTCAGGTCAAAGGATATGTATGAATTTGCAGTCCTTTGGCACCGATCATACTTTTTGATCATTTATTAATTAGGGCATGGCTCTGATTTTTTATAAATTTGACTCAGTTCCCTCTATGTCTGAGAAATGAGACCTTATCAGAAAAACTTGCTTCAATTTTTTTTTACAATTACTGTTGCTAACTATAGCTCTCCTCATTTATTCTCTCTCCTTTCATCCTGTTCCTCCTCAAAAGTATTTTAGTACTTACCCACTCTCCCAATATGCCCTTTCTTTTATTGCTCTCTCCCTTTCCCATATCCTATTGCCTTCCTATTTTCCTATAGAGTAAAATAGATTTCTATACCCCTATTGAGTATGTATGTTATTTCCTCTTTGAGCCAATTCTGATGAGAGTAAGTTTCACTCACTCACCCTCTCCTCCTGCTCTTCCCCTCCAGTGTAAAAGCTTTTTTCTTGCCTCTTTTTTATGGCAGATAATTTGCACCATTCCACTTCTCCATTTCCTTTTCTCCCAGTACATTCTCTAACTCCTTAATTTCATCATTTTTTAAAAAAAAGATATTATCCCTTCGTATCCGATTCACACCTGTGCTCTCTGTCTATATATACTCATTCTAACTGTCATAATAATGAGAAAGTTCTAATGAGTTCTAAGTATCATCTTCCCCTGTAGGAATGTAAATAGATAAACCTTATTAAGTCCCTTATTAAGTCACTTTCCTGATTATCTCCTTATGTTTCTCCAGAGTCTTGTATTTGAAAATCAAATTTTCCATTCAGTTTTCTTTTCAACATGAATGCTTGAAAATCCTCTATTTCATTGAATGACTATCTTTTCCTCTAAAGGATTATATTGAGTTTTCCTAGGGAGGTGATTTTTGGTTATAATCCTAGCTTCATTGCTCTCCAGAATATCATATTCCAAGCCCTCTGGTATTTTAATGTAGAAGGTGCTAACTCTTGCATTGTCCTGACTGTGGCTCCACTATACTTGAATTGTTTCTTTCTGGATACTTGCAAAAGTGTCTCCTTGACCTGGAAGTTCTGAAATTTGGCTATAATATTCCTGGGAGCTTTCATTTTTGGATATCTTTCAGGAGGTAATTGGTGGATTTTTTCAATTTCTATTTTCTCTAGTTTTAGGATATCAGGACAGTTTTCCTTGATAATTTCTTGAAAGATGATGTCCAGAAGCATCAAATTGGGAAATCATCTTTACATTTAATGGTTCTGATAAAGGCCTCATTTCTAAAATATATAGAGAATTGTCTCATATATATAAGAATTCAAACCACTCTTCAATAGATAAGTGGTCAAGGGATATGAACAGACAATTTTCAGATGATGAAATTAAAACCATCTCTAGTCATATGAAAAGTTGCTCCAAATCACTATTGATCAGAGAAATGCAAATTAAGACAACTCTGAGGTACCACTATACACCTGTCAGATTGGCTAAAATAACAGGAAAACATAACGATGAATGTTGGAGGGGATGTGGGAAAACTGGGACACTGATACATTGTTGGTGGAAATGTGAATGGATCCAACCATTCTGGAGAGTAATTTGGAGCTATGCTTAAAAAGCTATCAAACTGTGCATACCCTTTGTTTTTTTTCTCTCTTTTTTTTTATTAAAAGCTTTTTATTTACAAAACATATGAGTGATTTTTCTACATTGACCTTTGCAAAAACTTTTTTCCCAAGCTTTTCCCCTCCTTCCCCCCACCCCCACCCCTAGATGACAGGTAATCTAATACATGCTAAATAAGATAAATTATATGACAAATCCAATACATGTACACATATTTATACAGTTATCTTACTGCACAAGAAACATCAGATCTAGAAAGAGAAGAAGAAAAAAACAACCTAAGAAGGAAAACAAAATGCATGGAAATATTCACAGAAAGCATTAAAATGCTGTGTTGTGCTTCACACTCAGTTCCCACAGGCCTCTCTCTGGATGTATATGACTATCTTCATTGCTGAACAATAGGAATTGGTTTGAATCACATCATTGTTGAAGAGAACCATGTCCATCAAAATTGATCATTGTATAGTCTTGTTGCTGTGTATAATGTTCTCCTGGTTCTGCTGATTTCACTCAGCATCAGTTCATGCAAGTCTCTCCAGGCCTCTCTGAAATCCTCCTGTGGGCCGTTTCTTACAGAATAATAATATTCCATAACATTCACATACCATAATTTATTCAGCCATTTTCCAATTGATGGGCATCCTTTCAATTTCCAGTTTCTTGCCACTACAAAAAGGGCTGCCACAAACATTTTTGCACATGTGGGTCCCTTTCCCTCCTTTAAAATCTCTTTGGGATATAGGCCCAGTAGAAACACTGCTGGGTCAAAG
>JAJPUD010000378.1:0-15783 GCA_023553655.1 Myrmecobius fasciatus | reverse complement strand
TAATACATGCTAAATAAGATAAATTATATGACAAATCCAATACATGTACACATATTTATACAGTTATCTTACTGCACAAGAAACATCAGATCTAGAAAGAGAAGAAGAAAAAAACAACCTAAGAAGGAAAACAAAATGCATGGAAATATTCACAGAAAGCATTAAAATGCTGTGTTGTGCTTCACACTCAGTTCCCACAGGCCTCTCTCTGGATGTATATGACTATCTTCATTGCTGAACAATAGGAATTGGTTTGAATCACATCATTGTTGAAGAGAACCATGTCCATCAAAATTGATCATTGTATAGTCTTGTTGCTGTGTATAATGTTCTCCTGGTTCTGCTGATTTCACTCAGCATCAGTTCATGCAAGTCTCTCCAGGCCTCTCTGAAATCCTCCTGTGGGCCGTTTCTTACAGAATAATAATATTCCATAACATTCACATACCATAATTTATTCAGCCATTTTCCAATTGATGGGCATCCTTTCAATTTCCAGTTTCTTGCCACTACAAAAAGGGCTGCCACAAACATTTTTGCACATGTGGGTCCCTTTCCCTCCTTTAAAATCTCTTTGGGATATAGGCCCAGTAGAAACACTGCTGGGTCAAAGTCCCAAAAGTCAAAAACAATACCCTTTGACCCAGCAGTGTTTCTACTGGGCCTATATCCCAAAGAGATCTTAGAAGAGGGAAAGGGACCCACATGTGCAAGAATGTTTGTGGTAGCCCTTTTTGTAGTGGCTAGAAACTGGAAACTGAAGGGATGCCCATCAATTGGAGAGTGGCTGAATAAATTATGGTATGTGAATGTTATGGAATGTTATTGCTCTGTAAGAAATGACCAGCAGGACGATTTCAGAGAGGCCTGGAGAGACTTGCATGAACTGATGCTGAGTGAAATGAGAAGAACCAGGAGATCATCATACACAGCAACAACAGTATTACATAATGATCAATTTTGATGGACATGGCTCTCTGCAACAAAGAATTGTCTCAAACCAGTTCCAATTGTTCACTGAAGAAAACCATATACACCCAGAGAGAGGGATATGAAATATGGACCACAACGTAACATTTTCATGATCTCTATTGACATTTGCTTGCATTGTGTTGCCTTTCTCTGATTTTCTTTTTTTTCTTGTAGATAGGATTTTTCTTGCATAACTTGTCAAGTATTTCAACATTATTAGCATGTAGTGGACTTCCTGCCATCTAGGGGAGGGGAGGGGACTGGGGGTAAAATTTGTAATGGAAAGCTTTGTAAAGATCAATGCTGGGGAACTACCCATACATATGTTATATAAATAAAAAGCTTTAATAAAAAAAAGAAAGAAATAATTCTGCCCTAAAAGACCAAGAAAAAAATAAAAAAATAAAAAAAGAAAGATGATGTCCAGACTCTTTTTTTTATCATGACTTTCGGGTAGACCAATAATTTTAAAATTATCTCTCTTGGATCTGTTTTCCAGGTCAGTTGTTTTTCCAATGAGATATTTCACATTTTTTTTCTTTTTTTTTCCATTTTTGGCTTTGCTTTATTGTATCTTGATTTTTCACAAAATCATTAGCTTCTATTTGCTCAATTCTTTTTTGAGGAATTATTTTCCTCAATGAGCTTTTGTACCTCCTTTCCCAATTGGCCAATTTTGCTTTTTAAGGCATTTTTCTCCTCATTAGTTTTTTGTATTTCTTTTTCCACCACTCTCAATTCTTTTCCTAATTTTTCCTCTATCTCTCTTACTTGATTTTCAAAATCCATTTTGAGCTACCCCTTGGCTTGAGCCCAATTCTTATTTTTCTTGGAAGCTTTGGCTATAGGGACTTTGATTTTGTTATCATCTTTTGAGTGTGTTTTGATGCTATCAGAAAAAAAAACATGGAAGGACTTACATGAACTGCTAAAAAGTAAATGAGGAGAACAAAGAAAACACAGTACACAGTAACAACAATATTTTATAATGATCTATTATAAATAAGTTAGCTATTCTCAGCAATACAATGATCCAAGACAATCCTGTAGGACTTTTGTTGAAAGGTGTTGTTTATCTCCAGAGAAAGAACTGGATACAATCTGAATAAATACTTTTTCATTGCTTTCTTTATTTTTCTTGGTGCTTTTTGTCTGTGTTTTCTTTCACAGAATGACTTATATGAAAATGTGTCTTGCATGACTACCCATGTAAAATTGCTTGTCTTTTCAAGCAAAAGGATAGGGAGAGGAGGGAAGGATAGAATTTGGATCTCAAAATTTAAATAAAGGGAATGTTAAAATTATTTTACAAATAATTGGAAAAAATAAAATATTAAATAAAATTGATACTATGTTCAAGGCATGTTTCCAGATACAATGTCCTAAACAAAATAGCCACTGACTCCAAGGAATTTATCTTCTGATGGAGAAATCAAAGAATTATGCAGAGAAATAAATGCAAAATTTATGCAAAGTTATAGGTTTGAGAAGATGACAGCTGAGGTTCTTCCAATTCTCAAATTCTGTGAATCCACAAAATAATTTCAAGATGGAAAAAGAAATAATTTTGTTACTCAGTCATGTCTAACGGTTTATGACCCCATTGGCATTTTCTTGACAAATACATTGGAATGGTTTGCTATTTCCTTCTCCAGCTCATTTTACAGATGGGGAAATTGAGGCAAAAATAGGATAAAGTGACAAAGTGTCCTGCCTAGGGTCACACAGTTAGTGAGTGCCTGAGACCAGATTTGAACTTGGAAAATGAATCTTCCTGACTCCAACTCTTGTGCTCTATCTACTGTACCACCTACTTGCTCATAAGAAATAAGGGAAGGGATAAAAAAAAGGCTTTCTTGAGTGAACAGTACCTGAATCATTCTTTGAAGGAATATAGGGATATCACAGGGCAGAGATGTGAACTGGGTATGTAGAAGACATAGGTGACCACCTTTGACAAAGACATGGAGATGAGAGTTGAAAATTTCACAGCCAATTGATTTTTCTTTCTTATAATACTCTTCCTATCTCTCCCTTGGATTGTAAGGCCTTAAGGGTAAAGGGTCATTATTTACACAGCTTACTCATTAGGAATAGAAATTAGACCTGTGGTTTCATTATTTTAGGGATGTTCCAAGTGAGGGTCAAGCTCTACTTTTCAACTAATACTCATAGAGATTACTGCAACTCACCGAGACATTAAGTGATCAATTCAGGGTCACAGAGCCAGTATGTGTCAAAGGTGGGATTTGATTTCAAGTTTTGTTGGTTCCTGATCCTTTTCTCTCCACTATACCAGGTATTGAATAAAGGTTGTTTGGTTGCTCTCACAGATCAAGGTTCTCCAGAAAGATTGTACCCTTCTGTTATCAAAGATTAAAAAACAACCATAATAATAACAAACTCTGATGGGAAGAGTGAAAACTGAGACAAAGTAGCTTCTTGGCAGAAATAAATACATGGATTGTTTTACAGAGTTTAACTATTAAAAAAATCAATCAAACAAAAACCAACCATGAATTAAATTTTATGTAGCCAAATCTGCAGCTAGGAGATTGGGTGCCACTGATCAGAACTGCCACCATTACAAGGGTGAGATTTGAAGCAGACCAGTCTCAGTCTGGATACTGGGCATGGAATTTTCTCCCAATACACCAAATTCCTTGGGGAAGATGGGGGAAAAGGGAGAAAACCCATCTCATCCTCAAAAATTTTTGGATGATTTTGCAAAGCAGTTGATTTTCAGAGGGAATGGAGTACTAATTTGCTCTGTGGGTTAAATTCTCTGTTTATTTAAAATTAACTGAACTATAAATCATAATTGTCACATCTAATAAACATTGATTTAGGTAATTTCACTGCTAATTCCAGTTCCTGGGAATACTCTGGGCACTGAGAGAGATGTGATAAGTGAAATGTAACAGGTACGACAATTTCCAGCAGCCAATTTGAGTCTGCCCTTTGGTGTGTGATTTGGTATCTACTAACCTTAAAAAAACAATTTTCCTTCCTGACAGCCCATTACAGATTGCTGGAACAGGCAGTCTCATTCTGTTCCCTTTCCCATGCCCCCCACCCACCTGCCCACCCTTGTCCCAGATCACTGAAGTAGGAGGACAAAACAAGGTGCAAACAAGATTACACTATCATTAGCTCTGTTCCTGTCCAACTCAATCAGACACTTTACAGATGGTACACTCTGTGATCCCTGCATTTTCCTGCTGGCTTCATCTAATCTCAGGCCAACATCCTTTTCTAAAGGGAATCAGAGCAGTGGCCAGATTTCTCTTCCCTCTGTTTTACTGGGCAGTTGTTGATCATGATTTCCCCCAGGACATAAAAGTGCCCATATACTTCTCTATTTTGTCAGTGAGAGTGTTCCTTCCCATAAAGTAGATCTTAAAAGTCTCTCTGAAGGGGTAGATGGATTTTAAGAGTTTTCATGAAGGAAAAACTCATTACAGAATTTTAGAGTTGGAATGGATCTCTGATTTTAGGTTTCAGGGAAACCCTATGGATGGCTATTCCTAAAACTAAAACACATGTGTCTCCACTGCTGTGCTTCCTATTAATTATCAAAGATTAGGTAAAATTAGTTCTTCACAAAGGCATTCACTCAGATGTTATAGTAATAACAGTTGCTACAAAACACACTTCAATAAATCTGTGGCACATGCTTTCACAAAAAATCCACAGTAAAACAATCTTAAAGTCAGTGGCAGAGGAGATACACACACACACACACACGCACACACACACACACACACACATACACCAATGCTAACTCATAATTCCTTTTGTTCAAGGCCTGAAAGTCTTTCTTTTTTTCCTCCCTTCCTCCCTTTCTTCCTTCATCTCCTTCTTTCCTTTCTCTTTATCCCTCCCTCCATCCATCCATCCTTCTCTCCCTCCCCTTCCTTCCTTCCTTCCTTCCTTCCTTCCTTCCTTCCTTCCTTCCTTCCTTCCTTCCTTCCTTCCTTCCTTCCTTCCTTCCTTCCTTCCTTCCTTCCTTCTTTCCTTCCTTCCTCATTCAGCTCCTCTTGAATGCAGTATTTCTGCCCAATGGTTTGATTAGCTGCATCTCTCTTCAGTCCTACTCTTGATTTCCAGGAGTTGTGATTCTTGAAGCTGTCTCCTCTCTACTGTGACTTTATCTCTCTATCAGCATTGTTTGTAATATCTATCTCTGCTCTTCACTGGATGCATATCTCCTCCTGGTTCAGGAGTGCCCCTTCAAGGCTATATGGCTAATGTGTCATGCTGGAGTTGGGGAGGAATGAGGAAAGGAAGAGAGAGGAAGAAGAAATTCTCCTCACTCCTCAGGATCTTCTCTACAAGCTATTCTCAGTTTGCTAAGTCCCCAACTCTCAAACATGAACAATTATATAGCTTGCTTTTTTTATGCCTAAGCTTGAAGGACATGACTAATTCTTTCAAACAATCACTAGATGCTTCCTATATGGTTTCAATTGCCTTCATCCAATGGTCAAAGCCGATAATCCTCAAATTGATTAAGAAATTTCTTCACACATGAGTTGTGGGAAAGTGATTTAGAATTTCCTTTATACTTCTTCACACCTTATGATTACATTCTGCTCTTTCTGTGACTGCCTCAACTGTGTGTGTGTGTGTGGGGGGCACTGTCCCTCATTTACATATAGAAAAGGAAGAATAGGTAGGACTTGGTAATTGATTAAACTTGGAAAAATGAAAGAAAAGAATAAGTCTTAGAGCTTCCCTTGAGGGATTTACATTAACAGTTAAGACTTAGACTAGAAAAACTAGAAGGCACCTCAGAGCTTATCTAGTAGACCTGTATCCCTACAGTTTTACAGACAAGGACATCAAGGTCTAGAGAATTTGAACAACTTGCTCAATCTCAGAGAATTAGCCATACCTGGTATTTGAAACTCCATCCTCTAACTCCAAATTTGGAGTTTTTTGTTTTTTGTTTTTTTTTACAAAGGACGACGTGGCCTTTTTAAGTATATTTTCCTCATGCAATCTGAAATTGATTTATCATAAAAATATCAAAAAGAAAACAAACCAATGACATATAGGAAAAAGTCTTTTTTGTGTTCTAGTTATTGCTTTTCCATTTCCTCCCTGTGCATTCTAAGGTATATTACATTTGTGGTACTCAATTTTTTCATCTGGCAAGTGAAAAGGTTAGACTCAGGAATGGAAAGCTGATTATTAAAATTTCAGAATGTAACAAATCAGGATTTGATTTATTATTTAGTTTAATGCCTAGGCTTAAGAAAGCAAAAGATAAAATTTTAACAGTGTTAATAAGATTAACTTTAAAAGTGTTGTGTGCATACCTTTTTGTTGCTGCTGTAATTGCTTTTTCCAGAGGGCTGATTGTAAAACATTTACCATCACATCCCTTGCATCTCTTTTTCTGAATTAATAAAAAGGCAGGAGGTGGGATTTGAGGAAATAGATACAAAAGAGAAATTGAAAATATATATGCACAGGTGTTCACAGATGTGCAAGTATATTCTTTTCTAAATCTTTAAAAAAAAGATTTTTTTGTAATTTAATAGCTTATTCTCCAAAAGTGGCCACACTTGGATATTTTTCTTTTCTTTTTTAAAATCTCTTTTCTTTTATTTATTTTTTAACCTAATTTATAATTTTCTTGGTCTAAATTAAATTTCCCATTAACAGAGATAAGCTCCTCAACAGTAGGAACTGTCCTTTTGTCAGTGTCTGGCTTAATAAATATTATTAATAAAATACAAAATTAATTAATATTAATACAATGCTTAAAGTGTTTATTGATTGACTCAGAACAAGTTGTGTACCCTTTCTAAGCTGCAGTTTTCTCATCTGTAAATGGGAATTATAATTATAGCACCTACCTCACTGGGCTGTGATGAAGCCCAAATGAGATAACAATATGTAAAACACTTTGCCAACCTTAAAGAGCTAAATAAATGTTACCTGTTCTAATTATGACCCCTTGGTTATATATGATGTATGATGCAGAAGAAATTCTTGTTCAGACATGCTCTCTACCTAATGATTTCTAGAATTACTTCTGATTGCGACTCTAACACCAAATTCAGAGGTCTTTCCATTACTTCATGTCACTTGTTAACATGATAATGTAACTAGTACAGATTGATGGAGAATCAATCCAAAGGGCTAAAGAAGGGACTTACATAGGAAATGGGGCACAAGTTGTGTTAACATGACACAAAACAACCCCTCAAAAAAAAGCAGATTCAATTACCTTGTTTAGTTTCAGTGAGCCCTGACCATCCATTATCTGATTTCATTTTCACCAGGGAATTTGCTCCAATCACTTTATGTGATTAGATGCCTCACACTTTAATAGATAAGATGAGGATAGGAACTAGACCAGAAATTTCATTAGTAGAAGGAACTTCCAGATAAGGAAAATTCTTCGACCAATGCAGGTTGACACCTTCTTCACAACTTGTATATTTTTTTAATTAGAGCTTTTTATTCACAAAACATATGCGTGGGTAATTTTTCAACAATGACCCTTGCAAAACCTTCTGTTCCAAATTATCCCTTCCTTTCCAGTCCCCCCTTCCCTAGATGGCAGGTAATTCAATACATATTGAATATGTTAAAATATCTGCAACTTGTATTTTTAGAGTTTCATATGGAGTAGGAGTGGGGTGGAGAGTTGTAGAAATGGGGTGGGGAGCACAGAGAATTGAAATGACTTGCCTAGGAGCATTCAGTATGTGTCAGAATTAGAATTTGGACTCAGATCTTGACTCCAATGCCAGGTCTGTCCACTAAGCCTTTCTGTTTTAGCCCTTCTAATTTCCAGTACAGGGGGCAGAAAGTATGGCACACTGACTGAGTCCCACATCCATGACACCTCAATCCAACAAACAATTATCAGTTTTGATGTAAAATACAATGGTTAGTGCTGCCCAAATTCAAGGTTTGACATAGATTATGGTCTTTTGGGGGCAGGTAGGTGGTGCCATAGTGCACCAAAGGCTGGACATGGAATCAGAAAGACTCATCTTCATGAGTTCAAATATGACCTCAGACACTTATTAGATGTGTGACTCTGTCACTTAATCTTCTTTGCCTCAGTTTCCTCATCTGTAAAATGATTTTGTGGAAAAAAATGGCAAAATACTCCAGAATCTCTCTCAAGAATGAGGTCATCAAATGGGGTCACAAAGAGTTGGATATAATTGAACAGCAACAGTCCTCTTAACAAGCTAAAAAGCTCATGGATGATGATAGTTCCCAACAAATATTAGAATTCTCATTTGTAAATACAAATAGGCTTCAATTTCTTGGTGATTGATAAATAACAAATTATCTTGATAATTTTTTTTCATTTTTCAGCTGGATTCCTCATGTCCTATCCCCTTTCTCTCTGTTTGTATTGAATAATAGACTATTGATGCAGATGCTCAGTGGATAAAAATCTTTTGATCACATATTAGGTGAGGATATGAGCAGCTCAGTGTAGTAGAGAAAGCAGTAGACTTGGTACCAGGAAAGTGCAAGTTCAAACCCAGCCTCAGACACCTACAAGTTGTGAGATTGTACACAAGTCATTTTCACCTCTCTTAAATTTGTTCATCTATAAAATTCATATGAAATTACTTGTATAACCTACCTCCCAGATTTGTTGTGAGGTTTAGGTTTGTGCAAAGTGATTTTGCCTTTCACCATTTGCATAAATGTCTCCTATTATTAGGATAAGGAAGATGAAGAGGAAAAAAAGAGAATTATAAACCTGGGGAAATTGGAAAATTCCTGAAAAAGGTGTTTTAAAGTGATGGGGAAAGTCAGATATTTTCCAGCCAAGGCAAAAAATGAAGGAATCATGAATGGTCTGTTTTTAATCACATAAAAATCCCAGCTCCTTTTAAATTCATATCCTGTTCAGTTGATTTTTAGTTGTGTTTGACTCCTTTGGGCTTCATGTAGGGTTTTCTTGGCAAAGACACTGGAGTGGTTTGTCATTTCCTTCTCCAGTTCATCTTACATGTGAGGAAACTAAGGTAAACAGAGTTAAATGACTTGCCCAGGATCATACAGCTAGTGAGTGCCTGAAGTCAGATTTGAATTCAGTAAGAAGAATGAATCTTCTTGAATCTAGAGCCAGCACTCTGCATTATGGCATTATCTAGTTGTCCTTTACATAATTTATATATGAAATTGGTAAAACAAATTGGTTTGTTTGTTCCTTGAACATAGCTGTTCATCACCAATCCTTAAGCCTTTGAATGAACTGTCCTTGTTCAGAATGTTCTTCACTTGTTGCTTCTTACAATCCTTAGCTTTCTTCAAAGTTCAGCTTGACTCATATCCCACATGAAGCTTTTCCTGGTCCCTTTGGGGGATAACAGCTTTTCCTCCTTTTAACTTGCAATACTTATGTACATATTTACTATTCCATCTAACAGAATGTATGCTCTTTGAGGGCAGGGATTGCTGTCTTTGTCTCTACTTTGTCAGTACCTTGCACAAATCCTGGCATATAGTTCTTGTTTTGTCATTTCAGTCATGTCCCTATTCTTAATGACCCTATTTGGGGATTTTATTGGCAGAGATTCTTGAATGGTTTGCCATCTCCTTCTCCAGCTCATTTTACAGATGAGAAAACTGAGGCAAAAAGATTAAGTGACACATCTAGTAAGTATCTGAGGTCATATTTGAGCTCATGAAGATGAATTTTCCTGCCTTTAGATCCAGCTTTCTATCCACTGTGCTATCTAGCTGCCCTAGCACATAATAGGCATTTGTTAAATGCTTGCTGATTGACTGATTAGAAGCAGAAACATGAGAGGAGTCAGTGTATTTTCATGAATAAAAACAAGACTTGAACCAAGAGACCTAAGGCTTGAAATGATTTTTATAATGAAGAAGCAGATTGTGTATGTGCTCACTGGAGCCCAGTGTCAATACATTTTAGAAAGACTTCTCAGGCAGAGGACCAGTCTGTCTCAATCCATTATTGGTTTTTAAAGGTTGGAATTGGTTTTGGCAGGAGGACTTGACTGGGAGTTAAAAAACCTGGGTTCTAATTCCTTTGAAAATCAATAGCTTTGTGACCATGTAGAAAGCATTTTGCCACACTTAGCCTTAGGAAGAAACTGAAGCACAGAGAGATTAAATCACTTGCCCAAGTCAAATAATTCATCCTCTAAATTAAGCAATTAGATTAGCAGGGGTTCACAGCATGTGATCCACAGACTCTCAAGAGTTCTTTGGATAGATTCCAAGGGGTCCAAAAATTTAGATGAGGAAAAATCTTTATTTTCATAACCTCTAAGTGAAACTTAGGACTTTCTTTAATTATTTTGAAACCTTATTCTAAGGAATGAAACAAGCATTTAATAAACACCTACTATATTCCAGGACCTATGCACTATATAAATATCTCATTTGATCTTAACAAAAATCCTGTAAAGTAGATAATATTTATTTATTCCTATTTTTAATTGAGGAAACTAAGGCAGACAGAGGTTAAATAATTTACCCAAGGGTCAAGCAGCTAGTAAGTGTCTGAATTAGGATTTAAACTCTTAATCCAGTGTTCTGTGATGCTGCCCAAGGATAAGAAGTTTTAGATCAGATACTAAATCTAAAGTCCCTTCCAGCTCTAATATTCTGTATTCTTTAGAACACATCCAATTCTCAGGTTCTATGTTGTTTTTCTAAAGCCTAGCTTCTTTTTGTTTTACTTAAAACATGTACTTTACATGTAAAGATAGTTTTCAACATTCAACTTTTGTAAAACTTTACATTTCCAATTTTTCTCTCTCCCTCTCTCACCACTCCCTCTCCGAGACAACAAGCAATCTGGTATATATTAAATATGTACTATCCTTTTAAATATTTACATTTTGTCATATTATAAAAGAAAAATCAGACCAAAAAGGAAAAAAAATATGAGGAAGAAAAAAACCAAAAAAAGGTGAAAATACTATGTTTTGATCTACATTCAATTCCATAGTTTTCTCTCTGGATTGGAATTTTCCATTTCATCATGCATTGAGAAGAGCCAAATCCTTCACAGTTTACTATCACATCATAATCTTGTTATTGTGTACAATGTTCTACTGGTTTTGCTCACTTTATTTGGCATACATTCATGTAAGTCTTTCCAGGTAAAGCCAAGCTTCTTAAACTGTGGCTCTTCACTTCATTTCATGTAAGTGAATGTGGGAGTCATAAAATTATGATTAATTATCAGTAAATGTTTGATTTGATATTTACTTTATATACCTATATATCCTAGAATCATGCACAAATTTCTTGGGTGAAAAGGAATTGGTAGTGGAAAAAAGTTTATGAAGCCCTATTTGAAAGGACCTATAATCTGAAAATTGCTTTTTTAATATTATAAGGCTCTTCTTGATCTGCCATTCTCTGTCTCAGATGAGGCCCCTCTTTTACAAACATTGTACAAGGTCTCTTCTATCTGTGTCCTTTCTAGCTGAAAGAGAAGTTGCAGGTGGAGTGTCTTCAGAGCACCCTTATCAGAATGACCTAGGTTCAAAACTGACCTTTCTCTCATAAGGCTGTTATGAGAATAAGATAAGATGATGGAGATAGAAGTGCTTTCAAGCACAAAATTATTCTATACATATCAATTTCTTCTATAATTGTAATATTTTGCCCCCTTCTCAGCCCTTCCCATCTCTGATACTTATTACTACCAATGAGACTTTGGACAAAGTCATGAATCTCTATGGCTCCAATTTCTTCATCTCTAAAATGATGACTTCTGAGTTTTCCTTAGCTCTGAATTGATGGTCCTATGATTCTTGGAAACTGTTCCACATTTGAAAGCAAACATAATAACAGAAAAGAATCTGCATTTGAAGTCAGAGGATGGGTGTGAATCCATCTTTATCACTTAATAGTTGGACAACCATGAAAAGATCATTTAATACCTTATAATCTGTTTTTCATTTGTAAACTAAAAGGTCTCAGACTAAATCATCTCTAAGATCTCTTCCAGTTCTCAATCTACAATTTTTAAGGCACTTAACATCCCCGAGTCTCAATTTCCCTCTCTGTAAAATGGCCTGCCTGGATTAGATGGCCATCTTGATTACAGGTCTTTGAGCTCTGGTTCTGTGGTTCAATCGGCAAGCTCATCTTGGTGTAACATTCTGGAACTCAATTGCCATCTATATCTTGTTGCTGCTGAATCCCTCATAGATGAGAAATATGAATCATGGAAAAGCAATCAGAGGATTAGAAGATTCTTTCTCCTGGTCTCTCAGATAACACTAGGCGATTATGGACCAGAGTGGTTTTTGAGACACTTAAACAGATAATTTACAAGTCCCATAGTAAACAAAGCATTACTGTTTATGAATGTCTTATGATGGTATTATGGAAAAATCCATCTTTGCTCAAGCAATAGTAAGAAAGAAATATTGTCCCCCAAAGAGCCTCTAGAATGGCATGTACATCACCCTCTCTCCCATTAGGTGAGCAGATGATAATGAGCGTTTATATTTAGAACAGGATTGCACATCTGTAAGGAACAATACGCTGCTCGGTAACCTGATTACATGGAGAGCACGTTGGAGGACTTTAAGGCGAGCTTATCTTTATTAAAAATCTGTATAATTAAAATAAACGACAATAAACTGGGAGATTATGGGGGGGTGGGGACTGGAAAGCGGGGAAGATTGCATCCTGTTGCAAGTAGTTGATAAATTGTCTTTATCTTCTATTTTAATCATTACAATCTCTTATTTTTATTTCTCCCTTTGCACTGTGTAAACTCATTCCTATCTATTATCTCCTTGGATTTTCATGTAGTCCTATGAAGAAGACAGGGCATAGGTTATTATCCCCATTTTATAGCCCAGGAAATGGTAGCTTAAAGAAAGGAAAAGATGTAATGAAAACCAAAACACTTAGTCAGAACTAATATTGGAAGTCCTTTTTCCAGATTCAAAGTTCAGGGCTCTTGGAGCTTTGTCACAGGGATGAACCTTCCACATAGGCTGGGTTATTTTGTAATAATATTACAAGTTGCATGTAATGCATTTATAATAATTTGTATTGTAATAAATCATTAATATTGTGCCTCCATGAAGATGAGTGACTATCATTATCTCATCTTATTGCACAATAAAAATAGGAGTGCTCTGGGACTGCATATATGTGGAGGGAGGCAAAGTGCAATCTGCCTCCCTCACTTCCTTGGGGAGGATATGGCCTCTCCTGAACTTTAAAGTTTCTCTTATTTCATGAGATTGCCTCAGCTATCTCTGTTCTCCCACAGAATCCACAACAAAGAGACGTTCTGATCAATTTATTACTGAAAAGATAACAGTCAATTCTGGGACAGTCAAATTAGTGACTTGATCTAATGTAGACAATCAACCCTTGATTATTTCAGTGACTAAAAAGACAAGTCTCAGCCTATTGTGCTGTTGTTATGTAGCTGCATCCCTTAGAATATAAACTATACATTTATGGAGTCAGCTAGAATGCTACTCCTGGAGCAAGAAAGGTGTGAGTTCAAATGACACCTTTACACCATCTAGTTTTGTGACTCAGTTTCCTACTCTGTAAAATGGAGCTAAATGCAATGCCAAACTCTCAGTATTATTATGAACATTAGATAAGAGAATGCACCTAAAATGCTTTTGAAAAACTTCACTATGAGAGTCTTTTAATTATTAAAATTTTCTTAATCTTATCTTTATATTTTAGGTCATATGGAAATGACAGTACTTATCATCTATTGATGTTCAACTCTTCATGATACCATTTGACCAAATAATTTCAAGATGGAGAAAGAAATAATAATTTTGTTACTCAGTCACCTCTAACATCTATGACTCCATTTGGGGTTTTCTTGGCAGAGATACTGGAATTGTTTGCCATTTCTTTCTCCAACACATTTTACAGATGAGGAAATTGAGACAAATAGTATTAAATGATTTGCTTAGGTCACACAGTCAATAAGTGCCTGAGGCCAGATTTGAACTCAGGATGATTAGTTTTTTCCTGATTCCAGGCCTGTTTGGCTAAGGTAGAGTATGTGGAGAGCTGGTATGAAATATAGGTGGAAAAGTCGATTGGAGTCAGATTATGAAGGGCCATGAATGTTAGGACAATTTATTTAAATTTTCTTTGGTAGGTAAGTAGAAGACATTGAAAATATTTGACCTGAGGGTTGATGTTATTAGACCTCTAAGTTAGGAAGATTACTTTTCAATAATTCAAGGATGGACTGGAGAGAGAGGACATTGTGGAGGAAGTTTGTCAGTTTGGAGACTGTTAAAATAATTCAGAAAAAAATAAATGAAGACCTGAACTAGGGGGATTTCAGTGGGAATGGAGAGAAGGGCAAATATTAAAGAAATATTGTGGTGGCTGATCTAAAGATATGGCAACTGAATAGGGATTGAAAGAGAGTCAAGAGTCAAACATTTTTTTAAGAATACAGGCTGGGGTCTTCTTAATGAGGAAAATGATGGTGTCATCAATAAATTTATCATGCCAGGGATATCATTTCTATTTAAAACATCCTGAAAGCAGTTGTCACAGCCAAGATGACAGAAAGAAGCCAGGATTGTCCTCCATTTTTCTTAAAATGTGGTGATAGCAGAGACTATGGAAGAAATAGAATATTATGAAGTGAAAATTTTCAGATGAAGAAATTGAAACCATGTCTAGTTATATGAAAAAAATGCTCTACATCACTACTGATCAGAGAAAAACATATTAAGACAACTCTGAGATACCACTACATACCTCTCAAATTGCCTAAGATGACAGGAAAAGACATTGATAAATATTGGAAAGGATGTGGGGAAACTGGGACACTGATACATT
Organism: Myrmecobius fasciatus; assembly: GCA_023553655.1. Classification (NCBI taxonomy): domain Eukaryota; kingdom Metazoa; phylum Chordata; class Mammalia; order Dasyuromorphia; family Myrmecobiidae; genus Myrmecobius; species Myrmecobius fasciatus. Next base: position 981 of record JAJPUD010000378.1, on the reverse strand, counting down.
GTTGGTGGAGTTGTGAATTTATCCAACCATTCTGGAGAGCAATTTGGAACTATGTCTAAAGGGCTATCAAACTGTATACTCTTGGATCCAGCAGTATCTTTACTGGGTCTATATCCCAATAAGATCATAAAAAAGGTAAAAAAGATTGACATGTTCAGAAATGTTTGTAGAAGCCCTTTTTGTAGTAGCAAGGAGCTGGAAACTGAGTGGATGTCCATCAGTTGGAAAATGGATCAATAAGTTATGGTTTATGGAATATTATTGTTCTACAAGAAACAATCAGCAGGATGATTTCAGAGAGGCCTGGAGAGACTTACATGAACTGATGCTGAATGAAGTGAGTAGAATTGAGAGAACATTGTACATAGCAACAACAATGACCACTTTTGCTGGACATGGCTCTTTTCTTTTCTTTTTTAATTTTAATTTATTTTTTATTAAAGATTTTTTTATTTACAGAACATATGAGTAATTTTTCTACATTGACCTTTGCAAATTTTGTTTGCTCCAAATTTTCCCCTCCTTCCTCCCACCCCCACCCCTAGATGACGGGTAGTCTAATATATGTTAAATATGTTAAAAATATATGATAAATCCAATATGTGTATACATATTTATACAGTTATCTTGCTGCACAAGAAAAATCACATCTAGAAAGAGAAAAAAACAACTTAAGAAGGAAAACAAAATGCAAGCAAACATTCACAGAAAGCATTAAAATGCTATGTTATAGTCCACACAGTTCCCACAGGCCTCTCTCTGGATGTATATGACTATCTTCACTGAACAATAAGAACTGGTTTGAATCACCTCATTGTTGAAGAGAGCCATGTCTATCAGAATTGATCATTGTATAGTCTTGTTGCTGTGTATAATGATCTGGTTCTGCTCATTTCATTCAGCATCAGTTCATGTAGGTCTCTTCAGGCCTCTCTGAAATCATCTTTTTGGTTGTTTTTTTACAGAACAATAATATTCCAT
>JAJPUD010000377.1:669173-734203 GCA_023553655.1 Myrmecobius fasciatus | reverse complement strand
CCTAATGAATATTGATGCAAAAATTTTAAATAAGATATTAGCAATGAGATTACAGAAAGTCATCCCCAGGATAGTACACTATGACCAAGTAGGATTTATACCAGGAATGCAGGGCTGGTTCAATATCAGGAAAACTATCAGCATAATCAATTATATTAATAACCAAACTAACAAAAAACATATGATTATCTCCATAGATGCAGAAAAAGCATTCGATAAAATCCAACACCCATTCCTATTAAAAACACTAGAGAGTATAGGAATAAATGGGCTTTTCCTTAAAATGATTAGTAGCATCTACTTAAAACCATCAGCAAGCATCATATGTAATGGAGACAAACTAGAACCATTCCCAATAAGATCAGGAGTGAAACAAGGCTGCCCACTGTCACCATTACTATTTAATATTGTATTAGAAATGTTAGCTTTGGCAATAAGAGAAGAAAAAGAGATAAAAGAAATTAGAGTAGGTAATGAAGAAACCAAATTATCACTCTTTGCAGATTACATGATGATATACTTAGAGAACCCTAGAGACTCAACTAAAAAACTACTAGAAACAATTCACAACTTTAGTAAAGTTGCAGGATTCAAAATAAATCCACATAAATCATTAGCATTTTCATATATTACCAACAAAGTTCAGCAGCAAGAGATACAAAAAGAAATTCCATTCCAAATAACGGATGATAATATAAAATATTTGGGAATCTATCTACCTAGGAAAAGTCAGAAACTATACGAAATAAACTACAAAACACTTTCCACACAAATAAGATCAGACTTAATCAATTAGAAAAACATTAAGGGCTCATGGGTAGGCCGAGCAAATATAATAAAAATGACAATACTACCCAAACTAATTTACTTATTTAGTGCCATACCAATCAAACTCCCAAGAAATTATTTTACAGATCTAGAAAAAATAGTAGCAAAGTTCATTTGGAAGAACAAAAGGTCAAGAATTTCAAGGGAATTAATGAAAAAAAGGCAGATGAAGGTGGCCTTGTTGTACCAGATCTAAAACTATATTATAAAGCAGTGGTCATCAAAACCATTTGGTACTGGCTGAGAAATAGAGCAGTCAATCAGTGGCATAAGATAGGATATCAGGACAATCTAGACAATAACTTTAACAATTTAGTGTTTGATAAACCCAAAGACCCCAGCTTTTGGGATAAGTACTCACTATTCGGCAAAAACTGCTGGGATAATTGGAAACTGGTGTGGAAGAAATTAAGGCTGGACCCACACTTAACAACGCACTCCAAAATAAGATCTAAATGGGTTCGTGATCTAGATATAAAGAGTGATATTCTAACCAAATTAGAGGAACATAGGATAGTTTACCTCTCAGACCTGTGGAGATGGAATAAATTCATGTCCAAAGAAGATCTGGAACTCTTAATTGAACACCACATAGATAATTTTGATTATATTAAGTTAAAAAGTTTCTGTACTAACAAAACTAATGCAGACAAGATTAGGAGGGAAGCATCAAATTGGGAAATCATCTTTACATTTAAGGGTTCTGATAAAGGTCTCATCTCTAAGATATATAGAGAATTGTCTCACATTTATAAGAATTCAAGCCATTCTCCAATTGATAAATGGTCAAAGGATATGAACAGACAATTTTCAGAGGATGAAATTAAAACTATTTATAATCATATGAAAAGGTGGTCCAAATCACTACTGATCAGAGAAATGCAAATTAAGACAACTCTGAGGTACCACTACACACCTGTCAGATTGGCTAAAATGACAGGAAAAGATAACGATAAATGTTGGAGGGGATGTGGGAAGACTGGGCTACTGATGCATTGTTGGTGGAGCTGTGAACAGATTCAACCATTCTGGAGAGCAATTTGGAACTATGCTCAAAAATTTATCAAACTATGCATACCCTTTGACCCAGCAGTGTTTCTATTGGGCTTATATCCCAAAGAAATCATAAAAGAAGGAAAGGGCCCCACATGTGCAAGAATGTTTGTGGCATCTCTTTTTGTGGTGGCTAGAAACTGGAAACTGAATGGATGCCCATCAATTGGAGAATGGCTGAATAAATTATGGTATATGAATGTTATGGAATATTATTGCTCTGTAAGAAATGACCAGCAGGACAATTTCAGAGAGGCCTGGAGAGACTTGCATGAACTGATGCTAAATGAAATGAGCAGAACCAGGAGATCATTATACACGGCAACAACAATACTATATGAGGATCAGTTCTAAGGGACGTGGCTCTCTTCAACAATGAAATGCTTCAAACCAATTCCAATTGTTCAGTGAAGAAAGCCATATACACCCAGAGACAGGGATGTGAAATGTGGACCACAACATAACATTTTCATGTTCTCTATTGAGGTTTGCTTGCATTGTATTTCCTTTATCGGATTATTCTTTCTTGTAGATAAGATTTCTCCTGAACAAAAAAATGGTGTGTGGCAATAACTATACATACATTCGATTTCTTAAGTATTCTAACATAATTATTATGTAGTGGATATCCTGCCATCTAGGGAAGGGGTGGGGAGTAGGGGGGGGGGAAATTTGTAACAGAAAGCTTTGTAAGGGTCAATGTTTAGGAATTACCCATACATATTTTTTGCAAATAAAAAGTATTAATAAGAAAAAAAATTAATTGGTAACTGTAAATTAGTTCAAAAATTTTAGAAAGCTATTAGAATTTTTTTACAAAAGTGACCAAAATATCCATATCCTCTGACTCAGATATTTTACCAATTGGTGTATGTATACTCAAGGAAATTTAAAGTTAGAAACAAAGGTCTCATTTATGCTAAAATAATAGCCACACTTGTGATAGTCAAGAAATGCAAATAAAGTAGATGCACATGTAGTAGAAAGGGGATAATCAAATTGTAATATATGAATGTGGTGAAATATTACTATTTTCTAATGAAATATTCCTAGATATTACTTATAATTATTTTACTTATAATTACTTATAATAATATAATGAGCTATAACTATATTCTAAGAAATAATGGCTGAACAAGGTGTAGTATATGATGGTGATTGAATACTATGATGTTAAAAGAAATGATGAGCTTATTGATTTTAGGAAAACATGAATAGTCTTACACATCATAACAAAGAGCAAAATGATCAGAACCAAGAGAACATTTTATATAACAGAATATTGTTTTAAGAACAACTTTGAGCAACTAAGTCATTTTGACTATTATAAATACCTAAATTAACTACAAAGTACCTATGAAATAAGATACTATCTGCATCCAAAGAAAGGACCAATAAAGAGAAGTACGTATAGAATGATTTCACACACACACACACACACACACACACACACACACACGGTGTCTAATAATACCCATGGGTAATAAAAAAAGAAAAAAGTTACATGATAATTTTATTATATATTTAAAAGGAATATAATAGATTTGCAGTTTCATGTGTAACCATCTTTTTTTCTATTCTAAAAAAAAAAAGAAATAATGTGAAAAATTCAGAAAACCATGGACTTAACTGCTACAGAATGACATAAGCAGAACCAAAAACACAAAATAAACAATAGCTATGATAACGATTCACTGGAAAAAAAAAAGTTAGATTACTAAATAATTAGAATGATGAACTGTGGCCTCAGAGAAAAAATGAAAAATTGCAAAAATTCCATACTATTAGTGTGGAATATTGAATATATTTTCAGTCTCAATCATGAGCTGATTGGTTTTTCTAAAAAAAAAAATCCCTTTTAAAAAATATTTCATTGGGGCAGCTAGATGGTGTAGTGGATAAAGTAACAGCCCTGAAGTCAGGAGGACCTGAGTTCAAATATGGTCTCAGACACTTAACACTTCCTAGCTGTCACTTAACCCCAATTGCCTCAGGAAAAAAAATTTCACTGGATTGCAGCAAAATAAAAGGTGGTAATGTTCACTAGCAAGTCACTAACAAAAAAGCAATGTTATCAATAATATATTTTCGGGGCAGCTAGGTGGTGCAGTGGATAGAGCACCAGCCCTGAAGTCAGGAGGACCTGAGTTCAAATTTGGTCTCAGACACTTAACATTCCCTAGCAATTCACTTAACCCCAATTGCCTCAGCAAAAAAAAAAAAAAAAAAAAGAATATATTTTCCCAGATTGTCAGTTAACAATATGTATTACTCCTTATCATATTTCTTCCCAACTTTGATGTCCCCAATTTTGAGCTATTATACTAAATTTCATTCTCATTTCCAATGTGATCCTTGAATTTGATTACCAAAAACTGATTTGTTGTAGCAAAGCATGACCTTTGGTTTGGTTCCCAATCATCTCTGGCTTAAGCCAACAGAGCTTCCACCACAGTGATTTGAATTTGCAAGGAGTGTTTCCCCACCTCAAGTGTAGTTAATTGTCCCTAATTATTAGCACAAATAGACACTATCCTCTGGGAGAAAAATATTTGATACATACAATCCAGCTGAAATTATTTATACCTAAAAAGATAGTTAACAACTTAAGTTCTTATGAACAATCCACACAATAAATGCTCTTAAGAGTTCAGAGGAGAGAGATATCACTGCTTGGAATTTCAAGAAGATCATAAAGGGAATGGGACATGAACTACTGGATCCAGAAGCAGGGAAAGAAGTCAAGTTTTTCCAGAACTTTGCTGAGTTATCATGCCCTGAAGTTGTCTTATAGGTGTTAAAAATGAGAACTTTGTTATTCTGAGATTTTCCATAATTAATACTCATTGTACAGGGCATAGCTGAATGTATGCAATGCTGAACTAAAAGCCAAAGCAGCTTGTGTTATCATCAAGTTCTACTGTGACTTGGTGCTAACTGAAAATTATTTTGTTTTTAATCTCCTATGGACAAGAACAAAGGGCTGGTTCTGGGGGAGCTAGACCCTAGGGACAGGGGATGGAAAGTGGGGTCAAAGAGAGTGCCTGGTTTTCTTGTGCCATATGGCAACTTCATTCTATCATGAATGTATATGTCTCTAGGGCTTCTTTTGTAGGTAGGTCTCATGGGGGTAATATTCATCCTCCTATTTGAAGACTAGGATGAAAGCTTAGCTGCATAAATGGGCAAAGATGGAGTATGATGGGAACTGTGCCCAACATATGGAGACTCCATTCTGAGGGTGAGTAAGGGCTGTTCCCAGACTATGTGGGGAAAAGGAACAGGATCCTGCTAGTCTCTGAGATTTGCTTCCTTTTTGGCTCTTTCTCTCTCTTTTTCTTTTGGGATCTGTCACCCTCTCTCTTTCTCTCTTCTCTCTCTCCTTTTTCTCAGTACATATCTCTCCTCTCTCCTTTCTTACTCTTTTTCTCTCTGTTCTGCCTTTTTTCCCTCTCTTCCTTTCTCCTTCCTCTCTCCTTTTTCCTTGCATATCTGTTTTTTTATTCCATTCTAATTCTTTAAGTCTCTTTCTTTCTTGCTCTCACTCTGTCTCTGCTTCTGTCTCTGTGTTTTTCTGTGTCTCTCTGTCCTCCTCCTCCTTTCCAGTGCATTCACACAAAACTCAGGAGTGCATGAGTTCTGTTTCCCATTCTATTTTGTAAATCCAGTAACCAAACCAGGGCCACTTCTGGGTGGTCCCAGTAAAATTCCTGAAAACCATTCAGAGGCCAGGGTGAGGACAGTCACAATAAACATCATGACTGCTTTGACAAGACATGAGGTGGTTGGACTTGATGATTTCTAAGGTCGGCTCCAATTCTAAAATTCTTTGATTCAATGACACCTAAAGATCACTTTTTTTCAAGAAACAGGATATTTCCAAACAAGTCCTCCTGCTCTCTCTTTTACTTTTATTGTCTCTTGCCCTCATCATCCCTCATTCACCCCACTTCCTAGTCCAAGAAAACAGAATGGTTGGCACATAAGGCCAACAGGCTTAGACTCCTGGAGTGACTCACAGACCAGCTTCCTGGTTTTCAGAATATGGCCTGAGGCTGCTGACCAAACTGATCAGATCTGAACCCAAGAAAAAGAAGGCCAGATCCCTATCCTGAGCCCACACAGACATATGGTTTCATTTTGTTGGCCCAGACACTGTGTGGGCAAACACTGGCATTTCAGAGATCCACGGGCTGTTACAACTGACTTGAACTAAATGTACCATTGGCCAGTAATAGAACTCAATCCATACAACCCAGCCCCAGTGTACATAGAGCCTAGTCTCTCATCCCCACCAGAATCCGATTCTTCCTCCTCTCATTCCAATACAACAGAAAATGTAATCTATTGATCTAAGACTCTCATAGCCATCTCTTTTATGAAATTTAGTCCTCCTTTCACCTCCACAGAGATGATCCAGTTCCTCCTTGACCCTGCCTCATAAAAAGAATGTCATTTTGCATTCTAGTCAGAGAATGGAAAAGGAGACAGATGTGTAATGATAGAGAATAGTAGGTACAGGATTTCAGGGAGAGGAATGGAAAAATGGAGGATATATGTGCTATGGCATGATGCCTTAAGTCCTTATATAATTCAATTAAATGAAGTTTATTTAGTACCTACTATGTGATATATACTGTACTAAGCATTGGGGATACAAAGACAGAAATTAAACAATCACATTCTAGCTAAGATAAAAAATAATATGCATTTTAAAAAGTAATTACACAATTATATATAAGATAAATACGAAGTCATTTGGTTACAAGTGGCACTAGCAACTGGAGATCAGAGGAGATTCATGTGACACTTAGGCTGAGCCTAGAAGAAAAACCTGTAGGCAAGTGTGTGAAGGAAGTATCGGAGAGAGGTATAGGGGACAGCCCATGTCCAGCCCAAGTCCAAGCACAGAGATGGAAAACTGAATTTCATTGATGGGGAACAGCAAGTGAGCTAATGTGTCTGGAACATAGAATGTGAGAAAGTAGTGTGATAAAGGCTTGGGAAAGGTAGAGTGGAGCCTGATTGGAGAGAGTTTTAAATGCCAAATAGAATCATACACATTTTGTTCTAGAAACAAAGAATCACTAGAACTCCTTGACCAGGGACAACTAACTTGAACAAGATCTCAAACCTGAGCCTTAGGAATATCAATTTGACTGATGTGTGAAAAATGGATTAGAGAGGAGAAAGACATGAATCAGATATGAGTTAAACCAATTAAAAGGGTATTGAAATAGTCCTGAGAAGGCAATAAGATCCTGAAGTAGGATGATGGCCTTGTGAATGAAGAGAAAGGGGTGGATAATTGACCAGACTTAGCAACTGATAAGATATGCAGTAAGAGGAAAGAGAAGAAAGAGCTGAATACGACTATGAGATTGTGAACCTGGGTGGCTAGAAAAACTGTAGTGTCCTCAATAGAAATAGAGAACTTATATGAAAAGGGAAGGATTATAGAGAATGATAGTTGAGTTCTGTTTTGGACATGTTGAGTATGAGACACTTACAGGACATCCAGTTGGGAATACCAATAGATAATTGATGATATGTGACTGGGATTCAGGAGAGGGACTGGGACTGGATATATAAATCTAGAAGGTATTTGTATTTAAATCATAAATGAACCCCTGGCAATAGGTTGCTAAAAGAGAGAAGAAAAATCCTAAAACAGAATCTTGGAATACACGTATGGTTAAGTAGTGTAACAAAAATTTAGAAAAAAAAAAAGAATGAGGAGCATCTTGAAGAAAGAATGAAAAGCAGTTTGACATGGTAGAATAGAATAAGAAGAGGGTAGAGTCAAGAAAAACTCAGAGATGACAATAACCAGGAGGAATGAATGTCTAACATTCTAACATTTTTCAAAGAAGTTGAGGCCAACAGATTTGACAATTATGAGATTATTGAAAACCTGGGGGAGAATTATTGATAACTTAGGGGAGAACTGAACTGTAATTGAGTCATTAGGACCACCCCAAAATCTTTTTTTTAATGTGTATACATATTTATAAATTATCTTGCTGTACAAGAAAAATTGGATCTATAAGAAAAAAAATCTGAGAAGGAAAACATAATGCAAGCAAACATCAACAGAAAGCGTGAAAATGATATGTTGTGGTCCACACTCAGATCCCACAGGCCTCTCCCTGGCTATATATGGCTTTCTTCATCACTGAACAACTGGAACTGGTTTGAATCATCTTATTGTTGAAGAGAGTCACTTCCATAAGAATTGATCATCATATAGTCTTGTTGTTGCCATTCACAATGATCTCCTGGTTCTGCTCATTTCACTTACCATCAGTTCATGCAAGTCTCTCCGTGCTTCTCTCAAATCATCCTGCTGGTCATTTCTTACAGAACAATAATATTCCATAACATTCATATACCATAATTTGTTTAGCCATTCTCCAATTGATGGGCAGGCATTCAGTTTCCAGTTTCTAGCCACTACAAAAAGCGCTGCCACAAACATTCTTGCACATGTGGGGCCCTTTCCTTCCTTTAAGATCTCTTTGGAATATAAGCCCAATAGAAACACTGCTGGGTTAAAGTGTATTCACAGTTCAATAACTTTTTGAGCATAGTTCCAAATTGCTCTCCAGAATGGTTGGATCCATTCACAGTTCCACCAACAATGTATCAATGTCCCAGTTTTCCCACATCCCCTCCAACACTGGTCATTATCTTTTGCTGTCACCTTAGCCAATCTGACAGGTGTGTAGTGGTATCTCAGAGTTGTCTTAATTTGCATTTCTCTGATCAATAGTGATTTGGAGCACCTTTTCATATGACTGGAAATAGCAAAACCAAAATCTTTATAGACTATTTTCAGGTTCCCATATAGATGTCATTGACCTAATAAGGATGAGGAATTTTTTTAAACCCTTAGTATGAAAAACAAAGCTAAGAAATATTTAATTTTCTTTTCTTTCTTGAGTGACTTGAGAGAGGAGAAATCTATGTTTTCTTCGGCAACATGACTTTTATGGAAATGTTTTGCACAACTTTACATGGATCTTCTCAATGGGGAGGAAGGGAGAGAATCTGGAACTCAAAATTTTAAAAAACAAATGTAAAAAATGTCTTACATCTAACTGGAGAAAATAAAAATATTTAAAATAATTTTTAAAAGAGATCATCATTATGATCACCATTATGGATAAATTAGATGATGTTCAAAACCCTATAAGTTTCTTGGAAGAAGATAGTACATAGATCAAAGTTTGTTTTTATGGACACAAAGGACATGGATTCAGGATGTGTTTTTTAGAGATACATTGAGTAATTAGTTATTTTATCCAGTTGTGGTTGAAATTACATATGAGAATAATAGTTTGGAAATAAGCTACATGGTTGGTTGTGGCATTTCTCAAGCCAGGGATTTTATGGTTCTGACTCCCAGTTTAATACAATGTTCTTTTATGCCATGCTCCTTAGCCAGAGTATATGGGAAAGTTCTTGAGAGCCCCTGAGCTCTGCCCTATCTTGCTAGACAGTTTTGAAAAGTGATCAATATGTCTCCATTCTAATCCTGAGCAACTCATCTCTGCTCTTCAACTAACCAAGATCTAGTAGGGCCTGCCAAGCAAAGGGCCTCCTTCTGTTTGTGAGCCAGCAACAATTACCTTGGCAGCACTGAAAAGAAGTGGAGTCTGTCAAAAAAAGCATCCAAACACCCAAATATGCAGACAGTGATAAAAACAGCCATTTTCTCAATGAATTAAACTTTGGGGGGCTAGAGTAACTACTTAGAGCATTTTTTAGATCTTTTATAGATTGGCTTATTACCACTGATGAATAAGAAATAAATCACATTATTAGCAGTCAGAAGCTTTCAAAGGTTTTGATATTTGATATTTTTTATTAGAAAGGCTGTTCTAAGAATATGTACTTACCACTCAGTCCAAATTGTGCTGAATGTGAATGCCTAAAGCCTTAGGAAACACTGTGCAGTATCTCATGTAGTACGCAGGATATCTAAATGCAATAGGACCAGTGTTTCCAGAATTCATTTCTTTTCCCCCACCCAAAATATGAATAGGTTTTGCCCAAAAGAACTCAAAGCTTCCCTTGAACCTTATTGACCTCAGTTTACCTGACTCAGCTACCTTTCCCAGCATTGGATAGGTCCAGAATAAATCTGTTCCTAGGACGTAATTGGCCCTAGCTTCCTTTATGTAGCTTCCTGCTTATTTAGGAGGCATAAAAAATTCCAGCCCCATGGAATCTGTACCTCTGTGGGCACCTAAGGGGTTACCATACCCCAAAAACCTACTAACCAGACAAATTTCCAGATGGAGACCCAAGGAAGAAAATGTGACTCTATGTCTATCTTTGTTGCATTTCTTCACTGTTTTAGGGCAAAATAAACTTCCTTTTGTAAATTTCCAATGACTTCTGAGTATCTCATTTCACCCCAACATCAAACCTGAGCTAAGAAGGTGGTAATGCTATTGCCATACCTGCAACACTCAGGTATCCCACTTTTGACTACTCCCTGATCCCAACTCTATTTTATCCCACAGCTCATGAATATCACTAAGTCTGAAAATTAAATTATATTGTAAAACAAAGAGCATTCATTATAAGTAGAATGAAAAGCAAAGAAATAAGAAGTTAAATCTATTGGCAAGTACTTTAACTATTCATTTCCCACAGGTACCACAACCCCATACATAGTCCCCCACGAAGTTCTGATCTCTGGGTTTCTGCCAGCTTTGTAACACTGCAGGGGCCACAAACATCAAGTCATTCACAGCAAGGTTTCAGATTATTCCTTACAGCAACAGCAGTAGCAGCACTAGATGACCTGGGTTTCTCAGCATGGCCTTGTAGTCTAAAGGCACTCATGACAAGGTGCATCAAGGGAGCTAGAAAGCAACATTATTTTTGACACAGCAATCGGATTAACAGGACATGAAGTGAAGGTCAGGTCCTGACCACTACTTCTTCCCCTCTTCTTCCCTCTCTAGTTTTGTCATTCAGACTAAAGCCACTATCTCAGTTCACTTGTGTTGAGATGACTGTGCTCCTTTCAAGTTAAGTACAATAAAAACTGATGATCTCTCAATAAATCAACTGATCAAAAATATTTATCAAATGCTTACCATGAGTCTGGATTGTGCTAAAGGCTGAGGATACAAAAAGAAGCAAAGGATGGTCCCTGTTCTCAAGAAGCTCAGTCTAACTTTCCATAGAGGTTCCTGAGAAATCTAGTTCCTAAAGACAAATGCACATCCCTCACAAATCATATTTTCTCTTCCATTACTCTGTCTTAACTTTTTTTCCTTCCTTTCATTCTCTTTTCCTCTCTCTCCTTGTCTTTGTTAATGTTCTTGTTTGTCCATCTATCTGTTTCTCCTTTGTTTCTTATAAACAAAGCAAAAAACAAAACAAAAAGCAGGAAAAGGGGGAGAAGAATGGATTTATCTTTTATTACTATCTTGGAACTGATTTTAATAACATTCATCAACATTAATTTGGTATCAGTGGAAAAGAACTCTCATAAGTTTTCTCCATTAAGGTCAACAGAAATAAGTTGTCTTGGAAATTCCCTCATAAGCTATTATATTTTCATGCTGTACTCTATACAGAGGACCGAATACAGTTCTGGAAACAGATTGTGTCTACTTTCTAAGAATCAGCCCAGTTAAATATGGAGAGGCACATCACCAATATACTACCATTAGGTGATTAACTCTTTCTTCATAAAAACCTTGGAAATAAAGAAAAACATAAAATAACCCCCTAGTACTATATAACACCTTTCCACTTCTGCAATGGCAGTGAAAAGCAACAAATGAATGAAAAGGCATTAAATTCTTACCAAACACTCTGTTGAAAACTGGAAATACAAATAGAAAAGTCAGATACTCCCTGCTCTGAAGGAGCTCACATTTTCATTAAGACAAATGTGATGATTCAGCTACAGGATTAGTAGAAAGAATTTGGGGTACATCTTTAGGGTGGAAGGGCCTAGACAGGCCCTAGAGATCCTTAGTGTGCATCTGAAAAGGAAATTGTAAGCCTAAACAATCAGGAGAGTGTAACAGAAGGGAAAAATGGCAATATCTGAAGATCTGGAAAGTTCAAAGGCAAAAACATATGTTAAGACTCTAGGATCTTCCATCTTACTGGAAGGAGTGTAGTTGACTTCCTGTTTATCCAAGTTGTTTAAGTAGCCACATTCACCCTTTAGTTAGGGGATTTTAGTTAGTTTTAATTAGGGAGATTGGTCTGGTCTGGTCTGGTCCCAACAATCTTTGGGAAGAGGTGAAGGAATAGACAGAAGTGAAGCAGTTTTTAAACCACCCATAAATGTTACTTGACTTGTGACCTCCTAAATATGAGACTCTTGCTCAGTAGCCAGCAAGAAGACCTACTACTAAAGAAACTGAATTATATCAATATTGACCTTTTTGATATAAATGAGACTAGAAGACAAAAGGAAGTTGTAGCTAAACAAAAGGAATCTCAGAAGGTAGAGGAGGTAGAGTTCTGGAGTTGGAGTTAAATTCTGCTTGAAACATTTACTGTGTGACCCTAGGCAAGTTTTAGCCTTAGTTTCCTCCTCTATAAAATGGGAATAATAATAGCATTTTGTGATTAAGTTAGTTATTTAGATAGTAGGAGGAGGAGGAAGAGGAGAAGGAGGAGAAGGAGGAGGAGGAGGAGGAGGAGGAAGAAGAAGGAGGAGGAGTTTATCACTGCCTTGTCAGTAGAAGGTTTGTGTAGATCAGTGAAACTATGAGCTATGTAATGCAGGGTTACCCAAGACAGACAGGTCATAGTGGAGAGTTCTGACAAAAACAGTAGTCCACAGAGAAAGGAAATGGCAAACTGATCTAGTATTTTTGCCATAAAAATCCCATGGACAGTATTAAAATGATTAAAAATATGACACTGGAAGGTAAGCCTCTTAGGTCAGAAGATGTTCCAACACATTTCTGGGGAAGAGCAGGAGACAACTACAAGAATGAAGCAGCTGAGCCAAAACCAAAAGGAAGCTCAGTTGCAGACATTTTTGGTGATGAAAGGAAAGTCCAGTACTATAAAGATCAATATTTCAGCAGAATCTGGAATGTTAACTCTGTAAACCAAGGTAAGCTGAATGTGATCAACCAGGAGATGGAAAGATTAATCATCAACATCTTGGGTGTCATTTGCTCAGTTATTTTTCAGTCATATCCAACTCTTCATGACCCCTTGTGGGATTTTCTTGACAAAGATACTGGAATGATTTGCCATTTTTTATCCAACTTATCTTCTAGATGAGGAAACTGAGGCAAATAAGGCTAAATAACTTGTTCAGGGTCACACATTTGTAAAGTGTCTAAAGCCATATTTGAACTTAGGAAGATGAGTCTTTCTGACTCCAAATTGAGTGCTCTATTATATTACCTTGATGCTTAATCATGAGTGTCAGTGAAATGAAATGCATAATAATGGATCAATTTAATTCAGCCTATTGTTATATCTTATACTGTGGACAAGAATCTTTTAGAAGAAATGTAATAAGTAGCCTCATAGTCAATAAATAAGGTGAGAAAAGCAGTACTGGTATAAAATCTCAAAAATGACAAAATGGTATCTATTCAAAGCCAAGTCAAGAGCACAGTAATAAATACGAGTCTATTCTCCAACAATTGAGACTGAAGAAGTCAAAGTTGCTCAACTCTATGAAGGTCTACAACATCTTCTAGAAATAACATTTAAAAAAAAAGATTTCACATTCATCATAGGACATTGGAATGTTTAAGAAGAAAATCAAAAGATAATTGGAATAACTGGCAAGTCTGGTTTTGGAGTACAAATTGAAAAAGGGCAGATATTAATAGGATCTTATCAAGATAACTCACTGTTCATAGCAAGTATTCTTTTTCAATAGCTCAAAAAGTACACATGGGTATAATCAGATGTTCAGTATCAAAATCATATTAATATGTTTTGTAGCCAAAGGTGGAGAAGCTCTATGCAATCAGTTAAAACAAGACCTGAAGTTAACTATAGCTCAGATCATGAGCTTCTTATTACAAAATTCAGACTTAAATTGAAGAAAGTAGGAAAAATCATCAGGCCATATAGATATGATATAAATCACATCCGTTATGAATATGAAGTAAAAGTAATGAACAGATTTAAGGCATTTGATATCATAGAATTTGCCTAAAGAACTATAAAAAGAGGTTCACAATATTTATTGCGTAGGAGGCATCAACAAAAAACATCACATAGTAAAAAGAAGAGCAAGAAAGCAAAATAGTTATCTCAATTAACAGGAAAGGAGCATCATTTCATGAGATATTTTGTCACCACATATTGAAGTGTTTATAATGAGTATTTGTAAAAAAGACCACCATGCAGGTAATTATGATACTACATTTGTTGTAGGGGGTGAGGAGGTAGATAAATTCTACAAAGAATCTAATAGGACGCTTCAAATTAAATAAACATAGCTTACTACTTCATGATTTCAATAAAAAGGTTAAGAAGATGATGAAAAATCTTCTTTTTTCCTATGTTAGATTTCTATACCCAATTGAGTGTGTATGTTATTCTCTCTTTGAGTCAATTATGAGAGTAAAGTTTCCTGCCATTTCCCCCATCTTCCTCTTCACTGTAAAATTCTTTCTTGCCTCTTTTATGTGAAATAATCTACCCCATTCTAGCTCTCCCTTTTCCTTTTTTTCCAGTGCATTTCTCTCTCAGCCCTTAATTTCATTTTTTAAGATATCATCCCATCATATTCCATGCACACTTTACAAGCCATATATACTTCTATTATTACTAAATAATGAAAAAGTTCTTATGAGTTACAAGTATCATCTTTCCATATAAGAATGTAAACAGTTTATCCTTATTAATTCCCTTATGATTATCCTTTCCTGTTTACATTTTTATACTTCTCTTGAATCTTATATTAGAAAGTCAAGTTTTTTGTTCAGTTCTGGTCTTTTCATCAGGAATGCTTAAATACCTTCTGTTTCATTGAATATACCTCTCTTTCTGAAAGATATACTCAGTTTTATTGGGCAAGTGATTCTTGGTTGTAAACTTAACTCAGTTGCCCTCCAGAATATCATATTCCAAATCCTCCAATCTTTTAATGTAGAACTTGCTAAATCTAAAATTATCTTCATTGTGACTCCATAATACTTAAATTAGGATTTGTTTGTTTGCTTTTTTTTTCTTTTGGCTGTTTGCAATATTCTTCCTTGACCTGGAAGCTCTGGAATTTGGTTATAATATTCTTGGATCTCTTTCAGAAGGTGATTGGTAGAAAAGGTTCTTTCAATTTCTATTTTACCTTCTAGTTCTAGAATATCACTGCAGTTTTCATCGATAATTTCTTGAAAGATGATGGCTAAGATCTTTTTTCAGTCATAGTTTTCATGTAGTCCAAAAAATTTTAAATTAGCTCTCCTATGTCTATTTTCCAGGTCAATTGTTTTTCCAGTGATATATTTCATATTGTCTTAATAGTTTTCATTCTTTTGGTTTATTTTATTGTTTCTTAATGTCTCAACAATTCATTAGTTTCCACTTGTCCAATTCTAATTTTTAATGAATTATTTTCATCAGTGAGCTTTTGAACCTCCTTTTCCATTTGGACAATTCTATTTTTTTTAAGTTCTTCTCTTTAGGCTATTTTTCAGGGCATTCCTCTACTTATTGGATTTTTATCCTTTACCATTTGGTCTAGTCTATTTTTTAAGGTGTTATTTTCTTCAGTATTTTTTTTGTTATGTGTGCCTCCTTTATCAAATTGTTGACTCTTTTTTTCATAGATTTCTTGCACTACTCTCACTTCTCTTCCCAATTTTTCTTTTACCTCTGTTACTTGATTTCTAAAATTCTTTTTGAGCTCTTCCATGTTTGAGCCTTTGGATGTAAAAATTTTGACTTTGTTCTGAGTGTATGTTTTGATTTCCTTTGTCACCAAGGTATTGTTTTATACTCAGAATTTTTTTTCTGTTGTTTGCTCACTTTCCCAGTCAATTTCTTGACTTTTAACTCTATGCTAGTGAGGCTCTGCTTCCAGGGTGAAGCTGTTCCAAGCTTCAGGGGTTTTGTGTAGCTGTTTTCAGAGATACATTTAGGGTCCTGTAAGTTTTCACTTCTTCCAAGGTGGTATGATCTAGAGAGAGATATGTTTACTCTTCTCCTGGCCTGTGCTTTGGTCTATGAGAGACCACAAATGCTATTTTCTGCCTCGAAACTATGATGAGTATTCCCACTCCCATGTGGCTACAAGCTCTGGTGTGCTCCTGCTTCTCCTTGCCCTGGGACTTCCACCCAAGACTATGATCCAGATACCACAAAGTGAGGGAAAAGCAATAGAGTCCTTCCCCTAGTGCAAACAAAGAGATCCCTATAATCTCCTTCTAACCAGCTGTTCAACCCTTTTACCATCTGTGGGCTAAGAGTTCCAGAAGTAGCTGCTACCACTATTGAATCAGTTGCTTATAAGATCTGTTCCTGGTTTGCTAGGTCTGGGGCTGTGCTGGCAAGATCTGCACTGGATTGTAATCCATTCTCACTCTGGTACAACAGATGTTTCCTGCCAATTTTCTAAGTTGTCTTGGGCTGGAAAATTGTTTCATGCTATCCTTTTATTGGCTCTTCCACTTCAGAATTTGTTTTGAGGCATTATTTAAAGTTGTTCAGGGGTTTTTTGGAAGAGTTCAGGAAAGTCCCTAACTTTTCTCTGCTATCTCCCCCACCCCACTCTACTATTTCTTAATTAGTGAGTAATATTTGCTCACTGATATATTAGAACAAAGATAAAAATCAGTACCAAATTAGGAACTACAGCATGCGATTATAATGGCTCAAATTTGACCTATTTAAATAAGCTATCAAAACCAAAAATGGAAAGTGGCTAAAGGAACAAATATTCACACCAACTATCACCATTTCCTAAGAAAGTATAGCCAATGTAAATAAATCACCACAATGAGGGTAAAAGAACAAAGAAAATGAATTCTCCAGGATAAAACCAAGAAAATGGATTAAAGGCAGTCACTCATATGCACAATCCCAACATTCCCAATATAAAGGAGGCATGCAAGGAAAAGTTTATAAGTAGAGGGGGAAATGAGGGAAGGTGGTGGGCAATGCTTGAACCTCATTCTCAGTGGAATTATTTCAAAGGGAAAAAAATATATATGTGTGTATACACACACACACACACACACACACACAGATCGGGAAGAAATACACTTGCCACAAATCCTACCACTGTCATAGATACCATTAAACAGGAATTCTTTATAGATATTTAATTCCTACTAATATTTCCTTTTGCTGATGATGCATCGTATAGATTGCATTAACTCATGGAATACTACAGACCTTCCTCAACGAGAGCCCCATTCACTCAGAAAATTTCAGCCTGATTCTTCAAACAAGAAAAAAAAAAAGATAAATACCTATTGTCCAGGCTATGATATGGAGTTTGTTAGTCCACAAAGTTGATCTGTGAATACAAATATCATGGACAAATGTTACAGATGGGCAAAGAACTGAGTCCAGAATTGAATAGAACAGTGGGATGGAGTGTAGCTGCGAATCTACTTTTAATGAATCTAAATTTTTCACTTAGGCAAAGACCTATATTTTTAATACCAACTTTTTTTTTCTGGTGGTGCCATATAGCCACAAAGTTTTTAATATCAATCTTTCTGCAAAATGAAAGTTTCAGGTGATCTAAAGGAGATACAGATGGTAGATTCAAGTAGGTCATATATTAAACAAAGAAATGCACAGGAAAGGCAGAGTAAAAGATACTATCAGATAGATATATAATTAAAATCAGTGTTCAGCCCAAGTACTTTTTCATTATCCATGTAGAACCACCAGACTCCAGGGTAGGGGTTCTTAACTTTTGGTCCATTAATTTGTTTTTAGATAGGAAGATAGATAGATAGATAGATAGATAGATAGATAGATAGATAGATAGATAGCTTCAAGATAAATGATCTTTTTCGTAGACCTATATATTTTATTTTATGTATTTAAAAAACAATTATTTTGAGAATGGTTTCATAAGCTTCCCTAACTGCCAAAGGAGTCATAGCACAAAAAAGGTTAAGAATCACTACTCTAATGGAAAGCCCTAAGTAGTTTAGGGTGATTATCTGTGGGAATTTATGGGAAAATGTGCACAGTAGAAAGAATAGATGGGTCATAATCAGATGAGGAAACTAAAAAAGACAGTCCTCATTAATCTCCCTATCTGTATACTTATATTCTTTATGGTCTGAATTGCTTAGTTAGCAATATGTATGTGTATACATACTAACACATATCAACATATATGTTATATGTATATGGACAACAATTAGCTAGTGCAATGGATAGAGCACCAGCCCTGAAGTCTGGAGGACCTGAATTCAAATCCTACCTTAGACACTTACTAGCTGTGTGGCTCTGGGCAAATCACTTAACCCTGTTTGCCTTAGTTTCCTCATCTGTAAAATGAGCTGGAGAGGGAAATAGCAAATCACTCCTGTGTCTTTGCCATGAAAACCCCAAATAGGGTCATTAAGAGTAGTACACATCTGAAATGACTCAACAAGAACAAAGCATGTATATGTATATACGTGCATTTATATGCATATATATATGTGTGTATTATATACGTGAAGAAGAGAAACTGAGACAAACAGGATTAAATAACTTACCTAAGGTCAGTTTATAAGAGTCATGAAGATAAGTTTTTTTGACTTCAGGGCTGGCACTCTACTACATCACCTAGCTGCCCCTAAATATATACATAATATTCTTGATTTATTTCTGTTCTATTGATTTCTTATCTTAATTAAACCATGGACTCTCTGTGATAAGGAACACCATCATTTTTTCATTTGTCAAGGCAACTAGATTTTGGAGAGAGTGGTAAAAGTGGAATAAGGAAGAACTGAGTTCAAATCCATCCTCAGACATTGACTGTGTGACTCTGAAAAAGACACTTACCTTCTCTCAATTTCAGTTTCCTCAGCTGTAAAACTGAGATTAAAAACAGTACCTACCTCCCACAGTAATTGTGGGGCTCAAATGAGATAATATATGTGAAGCATATTGCAAAGCTTGAAGTGCTATATAAATGCTGATTATCCCCATCAGTGTCTCATATAGAACTGAGCACCCAAGAGATAATAAATATTTGTCAATTTCTCTTTTCAGTTAAAAAAACAAAAAGGTTGACAGGCTGATTTTGTGGGAGTGAAACTTTGGAGGTGGACTCTTGTTACTTCAGAATTATATTTCTAAACCCCATAGGTTTGGTGGATGCTTATACAAGCCAATGCAAAAAAAGTGAGATGTCAAATCCCAAGTATTCTTTAGATGAGAGAGAGTTATCTACAGACCAGTAAGGCACCTCCCATTCTCCAACCATGTTTACTTCTCAGTAATCCTCCCAAGAGCACTTGGTGTTTGGTAGGGGAATGATTGTTGGCTTGTTCAAACCACTTGACATATTTCTGACACACCCGCTCCAGAAATGTAAACCAAAGTGGCTCAACACAACAATTACAATTGTGTCTTTACAGATGTTGGTTTCCCATGAGGATTAAGGACTTGTTAGACTCTTTTTTTTTTTTCTTTCTTTCTTTCTTTCTTTTTTTTTTTTTTTTTTTAAGTGGGCTGATGGTGGATAATTCATCGTGCAACAAAAATTTCCTTTGGTGTTTCCTAAACAGCCTTCGATTACTCCCATTCCTGTTTATGATGTCATCAGCAAGGCTACATTGGGGAGTGAACATGTTATCAATCATTCACCATCTGCTATTCTTTTTCCACCAGTCAGCCCCGTGATCTCTGCTGTGGGCTGGTGCTCAGAGGCAGCTGGAGTCCTGAAATGGTGCAGTCAGCTTGAATGGAAGCCAGCAGCTTCAGATTGTTTGCATTTTTTAAATGCAATTTATCTCACCCAAGTCTGAAGATAGTGGTGTCTAACCATTTGAGGTTGGCGTTTCTAAACAGTCAGATAACCTTCCTCCTGAAGAAACAGCCTGCACACCATTAATAGATATCAATGTGATTTCACAAGATAAAAACCCTTTACCTCCATGCCCAGATTTATGGCACTGGCCCTGATGAAATGACTGTTTTCTTAATAGATACCAACAATGAACATAGTCCAGAGCTCCCAGAGCTTCAAAGAGACTTCTTGACTGTAGTTTCTTGAAAATTTTGGCAAAATCTAAACAGTCATCAGTCTTATCACCTTCATTAAAATGACATGTTTTTTGTAATATTGCTGGAGGCCCATTTTCCAAGGTACAGAAACCCATTCTGTAACCAGAACTTAGACTGCACATCATCACCATTTCTCATAGGGCATTAACACAGATTCCCTAATTCCAATATCACTTTCCAGCAGAAACAACTCAAATCAGAGGCTTATTATAATAAAGATAGTTAAGCTTCTGAAAAGGCAAAAAATCAAAACAAAGCAAAGCAAAATTTAAAAACAGCCTTAGGGATTATTGGGCTAACATCAAACATTGCTTGACTCTTGATATTTTAATACTTAAATTCAAATCCTCGTTCTACCACTTTCTCCCTAAATCATCTTTCTACTGTAATTATAGTTTCTATTATATTAATTTGGTGGTAAGGTCTTCCTGTATTGGAATCTCTGGGAAAAGATTGCTAGTTTGAGTATATTAGATAGGATCACAGGATCTAGAGCAAGTCACTTTCCCCTAGAAGTTTTGGGCTACCTATCTATAAAATAAGGTAATTAGCTAGATAATCTCTAAGATCCTGTCCAACTCAAAATTTATAGGGTCATAGTGTAACAGGGGACTGGCCCAAGCTCCTATGAGTATGTATTCACCTGATGCTATCTCCATATGAATTTTGGAATATATGCATTCTGTTATTAGTTCTGGTTCACTTATCATGTGAATGCTCTCTGAATGGCTCTCATGCCATAATTGGAGTGCATTCAAAATTACTCCAGTCATTTTGGGCCTCTCACATTTTTTTTTTCCAGTCTGATTCCTTATTGCTTGGGAAGAACCTCTACCTCTGAATCTGACAAGTGGCTCAAGAAGATAAGCCTCTGTTCTTTTCCTCTGCATTTATTCTTCCTGCTTTGGGATAAAAAAGAATGGATAAGATTATGACCTTGTTGATCTGAAAGGTCAGGAGAGAGGAGCAGAGATCCAGGAGCAGTCCATGCAGGAATTTGCAATCCAATACTCCATTGTCAAGGAACAACATTCTGGACTCATTGGACATGAACTTGGTGGAAGAATAATAAGTCTGAGCCCACTATTCCCAGGAATTGAAACAGTAGTAAGAGTATAATATCCCCCATATCCTCATTTCTAGATTTGGGGGGAAATGTTGCTGGTTTTATTTTTGCTATATCTTCAAAAGAAATATAAATCGAACTGAAGCTTTAATCACTGTCAGCTAACAGTGGGGGAAGTTCACCAAAAGGGGAGTTTAAGCCAATAGCATTAGAAAAAGTCATTCCACTGCCTCCTCAAGGGAAATCCCTGAGTAGAATGTGTAGCAACTTTACCCATAAAAAGAGAAATGTCTCCCTTATTTAGTCCTATCTCTCATGTAGGCACCCCTAGGTCCAAATAGTCCAATATTGTGTTGAATGAATTAAATGAATGAAAACAATATTTTTTATGTAATCTTCTAGTGTTGTATTGAGCTCTTAGTTAATTGGAATTCAATTTTCCACATGTATATATTCTACCTCCACAATTAGATTGTAAGTAAGAATTTATGACTTCTCAAATAGCCTAAGTTCTCTTACCTAATTTGGATCTGCCATATAAAAATTCATTTAAAATCATCTTGAACCTATTCATAATATTTAGTCTTTGGTATTTCTTGCTTGGGACAAAAAAGATGGGAAAGGAATTTATAGTCACTGAGTACTAAAGATAAAAAAAAAAAAAAAAAAGCCAACAATTTGGTGACTGCTTAGTCCAGGCTTATAGAGGATATACCCCTTAGTAGGATTGTAATGGGTACTTACACATTTTCAGCTTTACAGATTTAGAAGCTTACCCTAATTAATTCACTCAGTGGCAAACAACCTCTAATTCACACTAACCAAACTCACAAGAGGTTTGTTTATAAAGCAAAATGCTTTAATGGGGAAGATTTTCAGCAAGATAACTAGCATCAGACATTTATATAGGCCATTCCAGTTGAGTGAATGGGGCCACTCACTTTTCTTTGAGATTCACACAATCCACTCAATCAAAAAAAAGTGTTAGCTTTTATCTACTGCATTCCTGGACACTCTTCTATCTTGTAGGAGCTCAGTACCTGATTCATAGTCTCTCTTTTTCCCTATGCCTGGCCTCTTAGAAGGGCACTTCAACATAAATATTCATATTCTCTCAAACACTCAAACCTACCAGTAGTGGGGAAAAAAATTGAAACTATTCATAGAGAGCTCCCTTTACCTCCTCTTCATTTCATATCATTCAGATGTCTTCTGCCACTATCTCTTCCTTAACTCCTGTCACATAAAGAGACAGACCGTTTCCTTGCCAAACAAACTAATGATTCCATTCCATCCTATCTTCATCAACTGACTAGCTGCTTCCCTCTTGCCTATAAAAATGCTCATGTCTCCCCCATCTTTAAAAATAATCCTTCATTTGATCTGACCATCTCTATTAGCTCCTTTTTTTGGCTAAACTTCTCAAGAAAGCACCCTATAATTAATGCTTCCACTTTTCTCTACCTCTCTTAATGCTTTGCAGTCTGGCTTCTGATTTCATTATTCAAATAAAGTAACTCTTTCCAAAGTCACTTGTTATCTTTTAATTGTCTAATCCAATAATCTTTTCTTATCCATATTGATCTATATATTGATCACCACCAACTCCTTCTATTATACTCTATTATACTCTATATTTAGGTTATCATGACACAATACTCTCCTGCTTCTCCTCCTACCTATCTGACCACTCCTCAGTTTCCTTTACTCTATCTTCATCTAGGTCAGGTGAGCTAACCATGAATGTCAGATAGAAGTCTGCCCTGGGCACTCTTCTCTTATCCCTTTATAGTATTTGCTAATCTTGCTAATCTTATCTATTCCTAAGGATGCAATTATCATCTCCATACTGATGATTCTAATATCTCTTTCACTACCCTTCATCTCCATTCTAATCTCCAGATTTGAATCTCCAAAAGCCAATTAGATATCTCTAACTAAATGTCCTATATACATCTTAAGATCAACATGACCAAAATTGAATTCATTATCCTATCCTTCAAACTCTCCCCTCTTCCTTTTTTCCTTACTATTATTGAGGGTACCACCATTCTCCCTGTCATCCAGGATCACAATCTAAGTGTCATCCTTGATTCTTCACTCTCTTTCATTCCCCACATCCAATCTGTTACCGAGTCCTGTCAATTTTATCTTTGTAGCAGCTCTAGAATATGTCTCCCTTCTCTCTTCTGACACTGCCACCATCCTGGCATAAGCCTTCCCTACCTCATACCTAGGTAACTGCAATAGCTGACTAGTTGCTTTCCCAGCATCCAATGTCTCCCCACTATGAAATCTGACTTCCTTGTCTGGAATAAATTCCTTCCTCACCTCCATCTCTTAAAAATCTTCTTAGCTTTTCCTAAAAGCTCAACTCAAATACCACTTGAGGCTTTTCCTATTTCTTCTTCTAGCTGCTATTTCTTTCCTCCCACAAACTGTCACATTTCTTTTCTACATTATTTTGTAGATACTTATCTTCAAAAATGCCAATTCCCCCTATAAAAAGTAAATTTCTTATGATTTGGGAATGTTTTATTTTTTTCTTTGTATCTTAGGTTTCTGCCAAATAGTAAGCTTTTAATAAATGTTGGTTAATTGATTGAAAAAATGATAATTCAGAACATGATAATTCAGAACATTGCTTGGTTATAATAGAATTAAACCAAAGAGAGCTAGAACCTTCCAAACTAACAACTTAATGAACTAACTTTCACTCTAGAGATCATTCTGTCTTTATTACTGGTTTATTACTATTTTTAATTAGAATTAGAGCAATGTCTTCTCTGGATAGTGCTAGAAACAATCTTACTTTTGACTTCTCTTTTTATCTTAGTTGTGTTTCAATTAGTTAGATAATGACTTTTCTAAAATGAGTTGCTTGTTAAACTTTTTTTAATGAGAGTAGCCTACAATGTGTTCCTCTAAAACCTTGTTATATAGTATCAAGATGATTCTGGATTCTTGAAGACTGTGCTGAGATAACATAAGGAATTGTTTCATATATATGAGAATAAGTCATTCTTTCAATGAAAAACAAAGGATATAAACAAACCATTTTTAGAGGAAGATATATAAGCTATCAATATAAAGCAATGTTCTAAATTATTAGGAATTACTAGTAATTGGATAAACGCAAAATTAAACAACTTTTACCTCACATCCTTCAAATTGGCAAAGACATCCAAAAAAGGGGAAAATTACAAATTTGGAAGGGCTATGAGAAAATAGACATAATAATGTACTATTAATAGAGCTGTTAGATCCAGCTATCTTAGCAACTTAGAACTATATCTTCAAAATTACTAAATTGCACTCTTTTGCCCAATGATATCACTAGTAATCAACGATATACAAAGAGATCAAAATAAGAAAGGACTCAAATGCACAAACACAGCTTTTCTTTTTGTAGTGACAAAGAATTGGAAGCTAAAGGGGTACCGACCAACTAAAGAGTGATTAAACAAAATGTGGAATATAAAAGTAATGGAATATTATTGTGCCATAAGAAATTATGAAAAGAACCATTTCAGAAATGGGGGGGGGGACAGAGCCAAGATGGCAGAGTGCAGACATGACTCTCTGTGATCTCCTCTGACCTTCTCCTCTGACCTCCTCTCAAACCAACAGCAGATTAAGCCCCTAAACTGATTTTTGGAGTGAAAGCACCTCAAAATATTTGGAGTACAACACATTTCCAGAAGTTACCTTGAAAGAACTTCAGAACAGGTCTGTTTCAGTTGGGCAGTGGGACAGTCTGCCAAGCCCAGACAGCAACACAGACAAGACAGGAAGCCGGTCTGGGACTCAGAGTGAGGCAATTTCTAAGCACCTGGGAAGTTTCTGTGAGCCTCTTAGGCCACTCTGCTCTGGTTGCAAGCAGGTGCTTTGACAGATCTGCCTTTTATAAAAAGTAGATTGAAATCCATGGAGAACTCCGGACCTAGCCCTGATTTCCCAGCATCAGAAGTCAATCAGCGGAACGGCTCCAGGGCAAATTAAAGCTGTTGTTGGTCCTTTGCTTTGAACAGACCTCAAGCTTTTAAAAAATGAATAAAAAACAAAGAAGAATTCTCACCATAGGTAGCTTTTATGGAGAGAGAGAACAGACCTCTGATCATGAGGTTCATAAAGGTAAAGCAACTCCAAAGGAAGCCACAAAGGAAGACATGAGCTGGTCCCCATTTCACAAGGCTTTTCTGGAAGACAGCATAAAAAATCTCTAAAGAGAGTGAGAAGAAAAATGGGGAAATTAAATGAGATCATTGCAAGAAAGTATGGGAAAAGCATATAATGCTCTACAAAAGAAATATGAAAAAGACTCCAATTCACTGAGAAACAAAATTGGTAAAATGGAAAAAGTGTGCAATGAACAAATTGGCCAATTACAAAAGGAGCTAAAAAAGGTAAGTGAAGAAAATAATACACTAAAAACTAGAATTGAACAAATGGAAGTAAATGAATTGATAAAACTTCAAGAATCAGTCAAACCAAAACAAAAAAAAATTTAAAAAAATAGAAGAAAATATGAAATATTTCCTAGGAAAAACAACTGACCTGGAAAATAGATCTAGCAGAGACAATATAAGAATTATTGGACTTCCTGAAAACCATGATGGAAAAAAAGAACCTAGACACTATCTTACAGGAAATCATAAAACAAAACTGCCTTGATATTTTAGAATCAGAAGGTAAAATAGTCATCAAAAGAATTCACCAATCACCTCCTGAAAGAGACCCCAAAATTAAATCCCCAAGGAATATCGTGGCTAAATTTCAGAACTATTGCACCAAGGAAAAGATATTGCAAGCAGCTAGAAAGAAACAATTCAAATACCGAGGAACTATAATTAGAATCACCCAGGATCTGCAAGTTTTCACCTTAAAGGATCGAAGGGTCTGAAATCAGATGTTCCAAAAGGCAAAG
Source organism: Myrmecobius fasciatus (assembly GCA_023553655.1). Taxonomy (NCBI): domain Eukaryota; kingdom Metazoa; phylum Chordata; class Mammalia; order Dasyuromorphia; family Myrmecobiidae; genus Myrmecobius; species Myrmecobius fasciatus. The sequence goes on along the minus strand of JAJPUD010000377.1, from coordinate 708,119 downwards.
GAACTTGGATTACAGCCAAGAATAAGCTATCCAGCTAGAATGAGCATTATCTTCCAGGGAAGAAGATGGACATTTAATGATATAGGTGAATTTCACCTATTTCTAATGAAAAGACCAGATCTGAACAACAACAACAACAACAAAATGTAACCTCCAAACACAGAACTCGAGAGAAGCATAAAAAGGCAAAAAGGAAAGAACTCTTGAGAACTATGTCTCTATTATGGGTACACTTAGAGAATGTGGATATAATTTGATTCTACTTTGATAATATGAAAAAGAAACTAGAGGTGAAAAGGGTAAAAAAAAAAAGGAAAAAGGAGGTAAAATAAGGTAAATAAAGGAGGTAAAAATAAGGTAAAATCTCATGAAGAGGCAAAGAAAACCTAATATAATTGAGGGAAAAAAAGGGAGCAGGATGAGCATTGTGTAAATCTTACATCAGATTGGGCTCTAAGAGAGAAAATCAGACATATTTGGTTTCACAGAGAAACTTGTCCCACCTTATAGGGAAGTGGGAGGGAAAGGAAGAAAAGAAAGGAAAAGACTAATAGAAGGGAAAAAGAAGAATTAGGGGGAAAGTGTAAAAAAAGGGGAGGGGCTCTAAAGGGGGAGGACTATTTGAGAGAGGTGGTCATCAAAAGCAAAATATTGGGGAGGGGGGAAGGGAGAAAGGGGAAAGGAAAGAGAAAAACGTAACTTTGGGTCAATAAGATGGCAGGAAATACAGAATTAGTTATTTTAACTGTGAATGTGATTGGGATGAACTCTCCCATAAAACAGAAGAGGATAGCAGACTGGATTAAAAGCCAGAATCCTACAATATGTTGTTTACAAGAAACACATCTAAACATAGAGATACAGACAGCTACATACATACATACATACAGAGATCCATACATACATAAAGATACATACAGATACATATATAGAGATACATGAAGGTAAAAGGCTGAAGCAGAATCTAATATGCTTCAGGTAAATAAAAAAAAAAAAGCAGAGGTAGCAATCCTTACCTCAGATCAAGTAAAAGCAAAGATAGATCTAATTAAAAGAGATAAAGAAAGAAACTATATTTTACTAAAAGGTATCATATATAATGAAGCAATATCAATACTAAACATATATGCACCAAGTGGTATAGCATAGAAATTTCTAGAGGAAAAGTTCAGAGATGCAAGAAGAAATAGACAGCAAAACTATACTAGTGGGGATCTCAACCTTGCTCTCTCAGAACTAGATAAATTAAATCACAAAATATATAAGAAAAGTTAAAGAGGTAAACAAAATGTTAGAAAAGTTAGGTATGATAAATCTTTGGAGAAAATTGAATGGAGACAGAAAGAAGTTTACATTTTTCTCAGTGGTTCATGGAACTTATACAAAAATTGACCATATGTTAGAACATTAAAACCTCAAAATCAAATGCAGAAAGGCAGAAATAGTAAATGCATTTTTTTCAGATCATGATGCAATAAAAATCACATGCAATATAAGGCCAGGCGAAAATGGGCCAAAAGTTAATTGGAGATTAAATAATCTAATCCTAAAGAATGAATGGGTGAAAGAACAAATCACAGACACAATCAATAATTTCATCCAGGAGAATGACAATAATGAGACAACATACCAAAATTTGTGGGATACAGCCAAAGTGGTTATAAGGGGTAATTTTATATCTCTAGATGCTTACTTGCATAAAATAGAGAAAGAGAAGATCAATGAATTGGGCTTACAATTTAAAAAGCTAGAAAAAGAGCAAATTAAAAACCCTCAATTAAATACCAAATTGGAAATTCTAAAAATAAAAGGGGAGATTAATAAAATTGAAAATAAGAAAACTATTGAATTAATAAATAAAACTAAGAGTTGGTTTTATGAAAAAACCAACAAAATAGATAAGCCTTTAGTTAATTTGATTAGAAAAGGGAAAGAGGAAAATCAAATTGTTAGTCTCAAAAATGATAAAGGAGAACTTTCCTCCAAAGAAGAGGAAATTAGATAATAATTAGGAGTTACTTTGCCCAACTTTATGCCAATAAATTTGATAATCTAAATGAAATGGAGAAATATCTACAAAAACATAGATTGCCCAGGTTAACAGAAGAGGAAATAAATTGTTTAAATAGCCCAATTTTAGGAAAAAAAAATAGAACAAGCTATTAATCAACTTCCTAAGAAAAAAATCTCTAGGGCCAGATGGATTTACATGTGACTTCTACCAAACATTCAAAGAACAATTAATTCCAATACTATATAAACTATTTGAAAAAATAGGGAAAGAAGGTGTACTACCAAATTCCTTTTATGATACAGATATGGTGCTGATAGCTAAACCAGGGAGGGTGAAAACAGGGAAAGAAAACTATAGACCAATTTCCCTAATGAATTTTGATGCAAAAATTTTAAATAAGATATTAGCAATGAGATTACAGAAAATCATCCCCAGGATAGTACACTATGACTAAGTAGGATTTATACTAGGAATGCAGGGCTGGTTCAATATTAGGAAAACTATCAGCATAATCAATTATATTAATAACCAAACTAACAAAAATCATATGATTATCTCAATAGACACAGAAAAAGCATTTGATAAAAATCCAACACCCATTCCTATTAAAAACACTAGAGAGTATAGGTATAAATGGGCTTTTCCTTAAAATGATTAGTAGTATCTACTTAAAACCATCAGCAAGCATCATATGTATACCAGGAATGCAGGGCTGGTTCAATTTAGGAAAACTGTCAGCATAATCAACTATATTAATAACCAAATTAACAAAAATCACATGATTATCTCCATAGATGCAGAAAAAGCATTTGATAAAATCCAACACCCATTCCTATTAAAAACACCAGAGAATATAGGAATAAATGGGCTTTTCCTTAAAAATGATCAGTAGCATCTATTTAAAACCATCAATAAGCAGTTGATCAGTGGAATAGGATAGGATCACAGGACAAAATATGCAGTAATTATAGCAATCTAGTGTTTGACAAACCCAAAGACCTCAGCTTTTAGGATAAGAACTCACTATTTGACAAAAACTTCTGGGAAAATTAGAAACTAGTATGGAAGAAATTAGGGCTTGGTCCATACCTAACACTACATACCAAGATAAGATCTAAATGAGTTCATGATTTAGACAAAGAGTGATATTATAAGCAAATTAGAGGAACATAGGATAGTTCCTCTCCAATCAATAAATGGTCAAAGAATATGAACAGGCAATTTTCAGATGGAGAAATTAAAACTATTTCTAGTCATATGAAAAGGTGCTCCAAATCATTATTGATCAGAGAAATGCAAATTAAGACTACTCTGAGATACCACTATACACCTCTCAGATTGCCTAAGATGACTGGAAAAGGTAATGACAAATGTTGGAGGGAATGTGGGAAAACTGGGACACTGATACATTGTTGGTGGAATTGTGAACAGTTATATATCTATATAAATATGTATACATATATTCAATTTGTCATATATTTTAACATAATTAACATGTAGTAGATAGACTACCTGCCATCTGGGGGGGGGGGGGGGAGGGAAGGAGAGAAAAAATTGGAACAGAAAGCTTTGCAATGGTCAATGTTGAAAAATTACCCATGCACATGTTTTGCAAATAAAAAGCTTTATTAAAAAAAAAAAAAGAACCATTTCAGAGAAAACTTGGGAGACCTGTATAAACTGATCCAAATGAAGTAAACAGAATAGGAGAATAATTTATATGACAATGTCTTAAAGAAAAGCAACTTTGAAAGATTTAAGAACTCTGATCAAAGCAATTCCAGAGAACTTATGACAAAGTATGCTCCATATGTCCTGACAGGGAGGTAATGTATTCAAGGTGCAGAATGAGAGGTCCTGTTTCTGAACACAGCCATGTTGGGAATTTATTTTGACTATGAATATTTGTTATAAAGATTTTTTTTTCTGATGGGTGAGGGGTACAGAAAAGAAAGTAGAAAGTAGACAAAGTAAAGGCTTGTTAATTGAAAAAAAAATTTTTTTAAAGACTGTACTTATAAAGATCAAGCTCTTGCAGGTCCCACCAAACTACTAAGACATTTTAGATATTCCTCATGATCAACTATGTGTCTGTCATCTTAAGACAGGACTGGCCATATACAGAGAGACTCATCACCTGAAGTCATCAAGGGAGAGATTTTTTTTTTTTTGAGCTATAGCATTTCATGAGACATAAAAAAGTTATAGTTATGGTGGTGAAGCAAATGTCCTCATTGATGAAATCACAGACCCTTGAGTGTTGACACACAATTCTTTTTCAGTCTGGAGGTACAGAGTGACATACCATGGAGAGGAAGTCAGGAAGATTTCAGTTGATATTCTAGAGCTATCCTAACTAGCTGGGTTATATTGGTTAAGTCACTTTATGTCTTTAGGACTCAGTTTCCTCATTTATTAAATGAAAGGGTTGTCATATCTACAGAGGATTTATGATGAAGCATAGACAACGAAGTCACCAGGGACACAAAAAATAGAAAAAGGTACATTTTTTGGATGTAACTACCATGTGGATTTATTTTGCTTGACTATGATTATTTGTTACAAAAGTTTTGTTTTTCTTTTTTTTTCTCTCCATTTTTAATGGGTAAGAGGAAGAAGAAGGGATTAACAATAGTGATTCCAAACAAAATGGAAAAGAAACATTTACCAAGTTTCTTCTTCCTGTTGCTTTGCACTTCTATTATCATGTATCTCACCCTATCCCCACTCTCACCTCCAAGAAAATTAAGATAAAGCTACAAAAGAAAGAAATTGACTGACATCTGGTAAATTAGCTTATAAGCTTCTTGAGGGCAGGGACATTATTCTACCTCTAAGTCCCCAAGGCTTAGACAATAGGAGCTTAATAAATGCTTATTGACTGATTGAATTGAATTGCACTTATATGACAACACCATCTCTCTGATTTTGTCTAGTGTATAATTCAACTTAGATCAGAATAGTTCTTATAGATAGATTCAAGCTAAAACTATTGTGTGTTGGCATTTTCTTCAAGTGAAATGGTTTATATTTATTGTTGTTGTTCAGTCATTTTTCAGTCATGTCTGACTCTTCGGGATGCTATTTGTGGTATGCTTGACAAAGGCAATGGAATGGCTTGCTATCCCCTTCTTCGGCTAATTTTGTAGATGAGGAAACTGAGGTAAATGGGATTAAGTGACTTGCTCAGAGTCATGAAGCTAGTAAGCATCTGAGGCTAAAACTTAGGAAGATGAGTCTTTCTGATTCTAGGCCCAGGACTCTACTGTTGCCAAAGTGTTTATGAGCAGGTTACTATTAAAGAATAAATTCTATAGTATTAGTCTGAAATGTTTGTAAAAAATTATCCATAGAGCCATTTCTTCAATAGTCTGGGCCTTTAGTGCTTACCCTGAGATGTCAGATTATAAATTCTTCTCTTTTTAACTTTGGTTCCCAGCCCTTAATAACAGCTCATGTTTTATACTGTTATAAAGTTTACAAAGCACTTTCCTTTCAACAGTGATGTGAGTGTTAGTAATATTATCCTCATTTTACAGATGGGAAAACTGAGGTTCTACAAAATGAAGTCACTTGTCCATAGCCACACATCTAGAAAGTATTAGGGGAAAGATTGAAACCCAAGTCTCCTGATTATGATACCTTTGCTCTTTCTACTATAACACAACAGCCTTTCAGGGACTATAGTAAGAATGAACAAATTAGTGTATCCAAGTTATTCTCAAATATTACTAGAAGTTTCATTAAAGCAAATGCAAGAAAACAGAAAAATGAAAGCATCAGGAAACTTTGCTTCATTGCCCTGCTCTGCCACATACTCAGTGTGATTTGGGGCCAAAAATATCTCTTTTACCATCCATAAAATAATTCATAAAAAAATTTCACAAGCATCCATAAAATAAGAAGATTATACTATTAGGGATTCTTAATCTGTGTATTATTGACTTAAAAAATTGGTAATTATATTTCAATACCATTGAGCTCTTTTGTAATCCAAAGCATTTCATCTTAACATGTTTAAAAAAATATTCTGAGAAGGGTTCCACGAACTCTGTCATATTGCCAAAGGGGTCTATGACTCAAAAAATGTTAAGAATATTTGAGCACCCAGAATAGATCTTTATGGTCCCTTCCTCCTTTACCATTCCATGTTATGTTTTAAGGCCTCTTCCAGCTCTCATATATCATATTCTTTAATAGAAGTTCCCTTCCACCTTGGACACTCTATGAGCATCACTTTGATATTCTCTAATTCTGCGGCTCTTCCCCTACCTTGGACTTACACACTCTAGGCAAACTCTGTTAGCTGGTCTTGTTATAGTACTTCAGCAGCTGGCCCTTGAAATGAGAGAAAGATTTATCTTCCCGGCTGCATAGCCTTTCTTCTCATTTCTGGTATTTTAAACCACTGTCTCATTCCTGGTCTTGGTTTATTGCTTTTGCTGGTTCGGTGCAGGACTCCAGAGTGGCTTGCTTGACCACATTTCAGGTACAGCTGAGGGCTGGCAGCTGCCACCAGAACGAAAGGCTAAACTATCTTCTTAAGCTGGCTACACTTGCCAAAGGGACAACCATTCCTTTGTGTTATTATTTATATATTGTGGCCACCAAAAGAATTCCTGCTGGCCTACAGTTCTTTTCATTTAAGAAAACAAAGAAAATAACAAAAGCATCAAGAAAAAAAAGTAAGAAAAAAATTCCCTTCCTCCAAAAGCAGAAAAAAATATTAATTTTTTTCTCCTAAATGGAAAATGAAGCTATTTTTCTGAGACTAGAGGGAATATTTTCTAAGAATCACAAGCAATCAACTCCAAGCAACACACAATTTGAGAGAAAAGCACTATGATGTAATAGGAATAGAACTGGATTTAGATTTTAAAAGACTTGGGTTTGGAACTAGTTTTGCTCTACCAGTATACTTTTGTGATCTAGGAAAAGTTCCTTAACCTTGGATCTGAGCTTCTTCGTCTAGATTAGTGGTCAATGCAGTCTCTTTTAGTTTTAAATCCTGTGATCTTAGAACCCTCTTTCACTAAGGAGACTAAAGCAAGACTGGAGTGAAGGAGGAGGCCTCGATATGGATGGTGTGATCATCCACACTTCTTTCTTCTTCAGGTAGTGACAAATATGAGACCAGTTCAAATCACAGAGGTATAGCAATCAACAGAAACTTGTTAAGCTCTTTTTAAGTATGTGGCACAGTGCTGAGCTACAGAAGATACAAAGACAATTAAGTCACAGTCTCTGTCTACAAGATACTTCTGATATAGTTGTGATATACACATAGAAAAAGATAATTTGCAGCATTCTATAAGGTAGTATGTATAAAGTATCAAATCACATTATAAGCAACCAATGCTTTAGGAGGGCAGAGACAGGATAAATTTTGAACTGGAAATGTCAGAGAAGGGTTCCCAAAGGAGAGAAAAACTGAATTAAATTTTGGAAGGTGAATAGTCCAAAAAAATAAATAAAAGATATACAAAGCAGGCAGAATGACATAAACAAAGGCACAAAGATGAAAAAATAAAAGATATATTTAAGAACTGTTAACTACCTTTTCTTGGGAGAAGGTTTAGAAAGAGGAGCTTGAAAAGCAGATTTAATAAGATTGTGAAGGGCTTGAATTAATAATAGCATGATAGAATTTCAGAATGGGATGACCCCTTCAAGATCATTCAATCCAACCCTTTCCTCTATCTCATCTTTCTTATGAGGAAACCAGCCCAGAGCAGGTAAGCAATTTGTCTAAGGTCATAGTGAATTAACAATACAGCTGAGATTGATAGATTATACATACCACCCACTGCCCATCACCCACCCCCACCTAAACAGGTGGAATGGCTCAGTAATACTTATTTTTGAACCTTGTCAGCACCAAGATAGTTTGCTTATCTAACTGGACTGATCCAAAGGGAGATTTAATAGATGTTTTCTGGTGGTGTGAACTATGCCAGGAAAAACCTCTGACCAGAGTTATATTCCCTCCTTGTTTGCCATTAATAATATTTCAAAGATTTCATCATTATAGGCACTCCATCCAGTAATATATATCACAACCCTTTTATGACTTAGTAGATGGTCTTTAAGAGTTGTGGCTGAAAAATTCATCATACTGGAGCCACACTTGAAAAGAGTCTCTCTAAATTTAGTTATATTGGTCCTCAGGCCGCAGACAGTCATAGTACTTGACTATGAATAAATGAATGCTTACTATGTGCCAAGTTAAGTGCAGGAAATACAAATATGAAACAGATATTTCAAGGACCTTGATAAAATTTGTTAGAGCATAGACTCTACTGAAATAGCCTTTCAGAATCCAAGTTCATCTCTATATCATGATAAAAATTGCATATGTGTATATGTACATGTTACATACCCACAAGAGAATATAAGATTGTTAAGGGCAGGGACTATTTCACTTTCATCTCTATCTCCAGTTCCTGCACATAGAAGGCACTTAATAAATACTCATTCAATGAATTAATAAGGCATCAGAGGACTTGTTATCAGCGAAAGTCACTGATAATAATAATGGTGATGACTAACAAAATACTTTCCTCAAAACAATCCTGAGTCCAAATTCAGTATTCTTTCTACTATATCAGATTATCTAAATCTATATCACATTTTCTTAGTCTCTACTTTCATCCCACAAAGTTTCCAAGATCTTGAGCCCAGCCCTTTCTTTCTTACCTTCACTCCAATTCTTTTCCTCAAACTATACAAATGCTTTTCCCACCATCTTTCCATGTCAGGGTTTCATCATCATTCAGCTGAACAATAGTCATATGCAAAACGAAACAAAACAAAACCAAAACCAAAACCAAAACCAAAAACCTCTAAGTGTCAAAGCTAAAAATTGAATTTAGATCTTATGGCTCCAAGATCAATACCCCTTCTTAAGACAATGTCACTCTCATTCTCAAAAATCTTCAGTGGTTCTTGATTGCCTCCAGATAAACTAGAACTTGGCATTTAAAGCTCTCTAAAATTAGGTTCTAACCTCTCTTTGAAGCCTTACTTCCCTCTAACATACCTCACTTCCCAGACAAACTAGCCGATTAATAGCTCCCAAACACAAAATTATATTTGCTGCCAACATATACTTGCATCAGTTATCCCCCATGCCTGTAATGCAACTCCTCTTTATCTTTTAATGAATCCTCATTCTTCTTCAAAACATAATGCAATTGCCTTCTCTTCCATCAAGCCTTCCCTCATCCAACTAGTTGCTAAGTGCTTCTCTCTCTCCTCCTCATATTTACTTATCACTAACATGTCACATCTCCCAGAAGAATGTAAATTCCTTAAGGACATGCCTAGCATAATGCTTTGCATATTCAGTTTTTGTGTAATTGAATTCCATGCATGGCAGTGACTGAACTGGAAGTACCTCTGCATGGAATAACACATTAAATCAGTTCCAATCCTATTTCCTGACCACATAAAGTATAAACTATTTCATTTTTCTGACCTCCTACAACTCTTATCTATCTGTGCCATTCTTTTTAGTTTTTTTAACTTTTTATTTTCAGACTATATGCATAGATAGTTTTTAACATTCACCCTTACAAAACTTTTTATTCCAAATTTTTTCCCTCCTCTTCCCTCCACCCCCTTTTTAGACAGCAAGAACATGTGTGATTCTTCTATACATTTTCTACATTTATCATGCTGCACAAAAAAAAATCAAATCAAAAAGGAAAAAAAATGAGAAAGAAAACAAAAAGCAAGCAAACAACAACAAAAAAGGTGAAAATACTATATTGTGATCCACATTTATTCCCCACAGTCCTCTTTCTGGATGCAAGATGGCTCTCTCCATCACAAATCTATTGGAATTGGCTTGAATCACCTGATTGTTGATAAGAGCCACATCCATCAGAATTGATTGTCACATAATCTTGTTGTTGTGTACAATGTTCTCTTGGTTCTACTCACTTCACTTAGCATCAATTCATGTATGCCTCTCCAGGCCTTTCTGAAATCCTGCCAAACATTTCTTATAGAATAATAATATTCCATAACATTCATATATATAACTTATTCAGTCACTCTCCAATTAATGGGCGCCGCTCAGTTTCCAGTTCCTTGCCACTACAAAAAAGGCTGCTAGAAACAGTTTTTCAATATTTATACCATTCTTAAAGAACCTGGTACTGCCTTGTTTTGTCAGGTAACCTTTTATGTGCATTTGCCTATTTTTTCAATTAGATTGAGGGACAAACTTTTCTATCCCAAACAGGATTTAACAAGTATTCAATGTATGATAGATTCTCCATATACATTTATTGATTATAAATGATATTGACTATTGATCTACTAATAATTTCCAGATTAAAATATTAATCAGTTAGCTATTAGTTCTTTTCCAATTAAACAGATTATTGAATGCATGAATATTAGTGGGGATCTTGGGGAGGCTGATATTAGAGCAGCTAAAAAACAGTACTACTCTAAGCTTCTAAAGTATAGAAGGGCACAAGAGAGAGCTGTCAATTTTATTGTTTTATAACAGGCTGGCCTTGCTCCAATGGACCTTTACTGTAACTCTTTGTGTGGTGGAGACACCATCTTCTGACTGACAAATCAAAGGCCATCACACCTGAGAAGGCCTAAGTATATAGGCCAAGCCATTGCCCATACTTAACCAGTGACTGAGATTTGAAAATGTCATTCATGGCAGGTTTCACAAACAGGCTCAGGAAGGTAGTGCTCAATGAAAAGGAAACCCATTTAATGAGGGCACTGTGGGGAAGTTTGGGGCCTGAATTCAGTTTTTGAGAAAAAGTAAAATATATCTCTATATATGGATATGATTTATAATCCCTAATGTGAACCCAAGTGTTTTCTATTAATAAGCTGTGAAATCTTTCCATCAGTCCAGAACATGTACATTAACAGTACAGCCACTGTGCTAGGCTGGACTGTAGCTGGAGTATCTGGAAGACCTTTTTTCAAGACCTATGGGGCAAGGAACAGTGTTTCATCCCCCCCCAAGGACTTTATGATGGCTAAGCAAGAATTAGTGTGTTCTAAATACTTTGAGTAACGACATACCTAGCACTATATTTCTTAAAGGAGCTTATTCTTTTCATGACCATAGAAAAAATTGTTATAATGTTCTTAATAATAGGATTTTCTACAAAAACAGACTATAAGTAATGAAAGAGTACTAACTAAGCATAGGGGCAACAGAGTCAGATGGAGATAGTCCTGGAGGGATTTCCAGGAAGAAGCATTTGATCTGGTTTTTATGAGAGTATTTTAAATAGAGACAAAAAAAGACAGAATAGAGGAAGAAATGAAAAAATCATGGGCAAATAGCATCAAACTCATTGGTTTGGCTAGAGGCAAGAATCTAAATTGAGGAAAAATGAGAAATTAGATTAGTGGGAGAAAGAGAACTTAAGTGATAGACGATCTTAACTGCTAGCTTGAAGAGTTTTTATTTTACAGTTCACAGTAGATAACCAAGTAGGGAAAGTCTTATTAAAAAGCAAAAATAAAAAAGATTCTAGCAGTTGTTTGTAATAACGTGGGAGAAAATTACTTTACTACAGTACTTTTGACCTTCCAGAAGATAGATAATGAAGTATGTTATGAGGTGGTAGACAAACATCAGGAGTGAAACATTAAAGATACTATCAGACATATTGCTGTTGTTCAGTTCTGTATGACTCCTATATAAAAATAAAATTATATAGATATATTTTATTTTTATACAACTTACATCTCCCGATATCATCTTGCTGCCTCTCTTTCTGAAAGCCATTTCTTATAATAAAGAATAAAAAAGGGGGGGAGGGGAAACAGTTCAGGAAACTCACTGAAAAGTCTGACTACACACACACATTTCTATACCCATCAATTTCTACTCTGAAAAGGAAAAAAAAAGGAGATGCTTTCTTATATTTCTTCTTTGGAGTCAAATTAACCCATGATAATAATTTCAGAGCATTCAGTTTCAATGGTATTTTATTGTTGTTATTTCCATTTACATTGCTGTGGTCATTATGTATATTGTTTTCCTGGATAGGCTTATGCATCAGTTTATATGTTTTCCTATGTTTCTCTATATTCATCATATTTATTGTTTCTTATGGGACAGTAATATTCCATTACATCTATGTGCCACAATTTTTGTAGCCATTCCCAATGAATGAGCAAAAACAGAGCACTGGACTTTAAATAAGAAAGACCTAAGTATTTTTAATAGTTTTTTTTTAATTAACAAGCATTAAAAAAAAAAAAACCCTAGCCTCTCCTTCCCACTATCTTCCCCTACTATTGAACAATTTTTAAATACGCTCACACACACACACACACACACACACACACACACACACACACACACACACCACTCAATACTTAGCTGCATAATGCAGCAAAACAAACTCCCACTTTGGCCATGTCTGAAAATATGTGTTTCTTTGCTTCTTTCTAAATTTTAAATTCATTACTTTCTATCAAAAAATGAGTGACATATTTCATCTTCATTCTTTTGGACTTATGGTTTATCATTTCATTTATTAGAATTCTAAAGTATTTTAAAATGTTTTTCTCTAAAGTGATGCATGGTACAAACTGTTCTAGTTCTATTTCATTCTGTATCAGTTCATAAAGATCTTTCTAATTTTTTCTGAAAATTGCACATTTCATCATTTATGTCAATACTATTTCATTACATGTACATACTACAATATGTTTATGTTTCTCAGTAGAACATCCTCTTACTTTATAATTTTGAGTTACTACAAAGATAGCAATACACATTTTTGTACATATAGATCTTTTTTTTTCTTTTTTTGATTTCTTAAGAAGTATAGGACTAATAGTAGTATTTCTAGGCATATAGTTTGATAACTTTCTGACCATATCTCCAAATTACTTTCCAGAATGGCTGAACAGTCCACAACTCCACCAATAGTGCATCAATGTATTTTCCCATATCATCTCCAAAATTTGTCATTTACTTTTTTGGTCATTTTTGCCAGCCTGATCATTTAAAGTTGTTTTAATTTGCATTTCTCTAATTGTTAATTATATTTTAAAAATTTTTTATAAATGTTACTGGCTTGAATTTCTTCCTTTGAAAACTCCTTGACTTATTTCATCTCTCACCCCAGCATACTGGAGAAAAATTGTTTATAGTTTAGGATTATATAATTTCTCAAAAAATTTTAATTCTTTAATTTTTTATCCTTAAAATGGGAATAATGATAGCATTATTCACAGGACCATTGTGAAGTATAAATGAGAACACTATATGCAGAGTGCTATACAAATCTTTAAGCGTAATGATAACAATACTTTAAAAATAAGTATTAGATATTATTTTTATTGTTTCTCTTTCATAAGGAAGGTTGCCTTCAGGGAGTTACTGGAAAACAATTGTGGTATAAAATGACAAAAAGCGTCTATAAAACATTTTAGAAGAAGATAGAAACTGGCAGATAAGCTGCAAGACTATTTTAGTAATTCAGCTGTTAAATGATGATCCTCTGCTTGTAAAGGGGATATAGTTCTAGAAATGCAAGAGAAGGCATAGACAGTTGACAGGACATTGTACTGGATTAGATAGGGGTGGGAAAGATAAGAGAAATATTGACAATCACTCCAATATTATGAACCTGGTAGACTGGAAAAATCACTAGCAGCTTTGACTGAAAGGTTTCCTATGGTAGACCACCTCTGAAAGGACTTGCCAATTTGATAATAATAATCAGCAAAATTTAAGGGGTCCCTTGGTTTACTGTCTGTCATTGTCATGGAGCTGAGTGTTGCATCAATGAAAAAAGAAAGTTTTCTGTCCAGTCTCTTTCTTCAATGCTCCCTTGTAGTCATCAGTCTCTTGGTGACTAGACTTCCTGAGAGAACTGGAGAAGTGTGTTTTTCTTCCCTCTCCATGGTTACTCCCACATAGGGTATGAACTTAACTAAGTAAGATTGTACCTATGATCCTGACTGCTTTTTTCCATTTTGTGTTTTCTTAATAAGTAACTCAATAGCATTGAGATAGATAGATATAGCCAACATAGGGAGTGTCCTTCTGAATTTGAGAGGCCTTCACTTGACTGGTGACAAGGAAAGTTTATTAATTGGAGAAAATGACTACTAATAGACGACATAGACCAATTGTTTGAACAATGCAGAACTAAGATGAAATATGAAATGACCATTTGGGAAACCTGAAACATTATGTTCTAATGAAGTTTAAGTATTAGCTTCCCAAAAAGAGTATAAGAGAATTTATAAACAATCTATGTTACTGAAACCTGTCAATGCACACTAATATTTTTATGCTTAGTATTTATTTTGGGTGTAAAAAAGAAATACCTCTTCCACATTTGGTGCATAATGCATATTTAGTACCTCCCTATTCCCCCATCTCCTTTTTTTTTTGAGAAATTCTATAATCTCTCTCTCTCTCTATATATATATATAGAGAGAGTTATATATATATATACAAAACTCTCTCTATATATGTATATATATATATATATATATATATATAACACACTGCCTCCAACATGTGAAATATTGTGTTTAAAAAAAGGAGGAAAAAAAGAAATGTCATATTAAGAAATGCTAAATTTCTGTTATTGATGAATTCCTCCTCATAAGTTCCTTAAATTTTAAGCTAGTTTCCTCCCTTTCCATGAAGCCTTCCTTAATTCTTCCAGATGAAAAAAGTCTGCCTCATCCAGTGACTCATTTCACTTTCCTGGATCTTTTCTTTCCCCTTATCACATTCTCCCTTGCATCACTATTGGTTTTTTTTCACCTCTCTTGAACATATGTTTGCCTCTTCTCTTAGGTTAGAAGCTTCTTGAGAGTGAGATCTTTGTTACATCTATCTTTGGAGGCTCAGCATCCAAGCACATGGACTCATAGTTTCAGAGATTCATGGGTCATTCAGGCTGAGAGTGTCACTTTATAAATGAGTAATGGAAGCTCAGGGAAGTGGCCAAACCTCCTCAAGATTATACTTGGGAAATAGTAGGACTGGGACTTAAACCTGGGTACTCGTTACAAACTCAGGGCTTTTCCCACTATATCTTGTTGCTTTCCCAGTTCCTGGAGGAGGTAATATGGTGCAGTAGGAAGAGTAATGAAACTAAAAAAAAAAAAAAAAAAAAAAAAAAAAGCATAGGATCAAATTCCACCTTTGTGATGTTAGGCAAATCAATTAACCTTTCTGGGCCTTAGTTTTTATATCTGTGTAATCAGGGAGTTGAACTACATGACACTCATGATTATTTCTAGCTCTAAGCCCTATGTACCCTTTCTTCATTCCTCCCCCCCTTAACTTCCTTCTTTTTGTCCTTTTCTCCTTCCTTCCTTCCATTCCTCTTTTCTTCTTTCCTTTCCTCCTTTCCCTCCTTGTCATCTTTCTTTTCTTCCCTCTTCTACTCCCTCAAACCTTATCCCCTTCTTTCCTTCTTTCCCTCCTTCCTTCCCTTCTTTCATTTCTCCTTCCTTTCCTCCTTTATTTCTCCCCTCCTTCCTTTTTTCCTTCCCTTCATCCTTTCCTCCCATCTCCTCCCTTTCTTCCTTTTTTCCTTCTTCCTTTCTTCCTTGTCTTCCTTTTCTGCCCTTTGATAAGTCAACTTCAAAGAAAGTGGAGAGCTCTCCTTTTGCAAAAGTACCACCAGTTGAAATATAGCCAAAACCAACTTAAAATGTTTTGTTTTGTTTTGTTGTTTTTCAGGGAACCAGCCAACTCATTAAAAATACTCCTCAGTTATGAAAATTCTCCAAAAAGGAACTAAAGAAAAGATGGTTTCTAACAATGTTACTGTATCATATGGGGAATTTTTATGGGATCTTCTGGGGAGGTTTTACTGTAACTCCAAATGAAAGGAAAGAGAACAATGGGATATGAGAATGAAACCACCCAGCTTGTTGCGTTTCACATGACCCTGATTAAGAAAAGGAAAGAGGTGCCAATCTTGGAAGACACTTTATAGCTTCAGGTGCCTAAAACTATTTCATGCAAAACAAAATTTATAAGCCTTTATGTACTCTGAATCCTTGAGATTGATATGTATAAAGGGGAAAATGGAAAGAAGCATCATTGAGGTGATCTGAATGTCAAAACACTAAAATCTATCAATAATTATAAATAGAACTTGATTTAAGAAAGTTCTATCTTAGACCCTATTGAAGGGGGTTCTATTAGTTGTAATGTGCCAGAGGACTTTATTATAGGGTGATCTCATAAATAAAGTAGTTCCCATTGATACTGAATATATTCATTCATTCACTTGACAATAATTTAGCAGTACTATGTACTTGGAACTGTGCTGAGCACCATAGTGTAGTTATAGCAGGTTCCTGAACACAATCCAAATCTGGTGATATTTTTGATAAAATGACCTTATTTTTAGGATAAGTCTGAACTCCACCAAGTCTTACAGTATGAGTCGCCTTCTACTCTGGTCCTCCAGGAGCCTCAGATTTATTCTAAGGTACATGTACTTCTCATTTCATAGGGATATGGAGCTGCAAAAAAGTCAGTTTTTGCACATGAAAAGCTTAATCATAGAATTTACATCAAAACTATATAAAAAGCTTTGTTTGGCCTTCAAACATTTATTGAATCTTTTCTCCCCTCCCCCATCCTTTTCAATATTTCTAAAATCGAATGTTTGAGCTTCCTGAACTGCAAATGAAATAATTATGGGCTCTGCTGAAATAACCCTATGCCTAAGGCTGCTGGCATGGAATAAAGCTTCCCTTGGGTAAAAGAGATGAGGGACCATCAGAAGACTATATTCCTGACCAGACTGTCCCTTCACAGGGAATTAACATTGTCCCAAACAATTCTCTTTACCTATAACACTTTCTCAGGCCCAGGCACCCATTCTCCAAATTAAGGAAAATTCTTGTAATTCTTTTTCATTCCTGGGTTTGACCTGGAAATTTCTATTACATAAGCAGCAAAGCCACAGTGTAGGCTTTTGGTCTCCCCATTTCTTCACCACTAACCCCTTTTAGTAAAAGGAGCCCTGTCTTTAAACTGTTTATTTTCCAGGGAAGAATTTGGACATTGTCATGACCATCTCTTTCTCTTCACTCATTCCCTATTCCACCTACTGCTTATAACAACTCATCCCAGTATTAGAGATTGCTTCATAATACCAAACAAACAAACAAAACCTCCAAGATATACAAGGTATGCAGAGCATTTAAAGGGGATCTTCTGGAGAATGTATCCTATTTTCTTTAATTTCCAATGGACTCTTTTCAGACAGGGTCAATTCTGCATAGGAATAAAGACAAGGGTAACCAGGGTGGTAAAGGGCTTGCAATTCATGTTCTAAGGGGATCAACTGAAGAAATTGGAGGTATTTGGCATAGAGAAGGAAAAGTCTTCTTCTTGATATGTATTAAGGAAAAAATGGAAAGAAGCATCATTGGAGTGATCTGAATGTCAAAATATTAAAATCTATCAGTAATTATACATAGAACTTGATTTGAGAAAGTTATATCTTAAACCCTATTGAAAGGGGTTCCATTAGTTGTAATGTGCCAGAGGACTTTATTATAGGGTGATCTCATAAATAAAGTAGTTCCCATTGATACTGAATATATTCATTCATTCATTTGACAAATAATAATTTAGCAGTACTATGTACTTGGAACTGTGCTGAGCACTATAGTGTAGTTATAGCAGACAAAAATAGGCACTTAATAAATGTTAGTTGATTTAGTGACTAATGGAGGGTCATGATAGGTTGCATTTGCACATTAGAAAGACCATCCTGTAGAAGAGGGAATAGACTTGTTCTGTTTGGCCCAAAGGGCATAACAGTGGGAGGGGGAAGGCACAAAATGCTCCCCATTATTGGAAATCTTCAAACGAGAGCTTCCTTGGAAGGCAGTAAATTTCTTCATTGGAGATGTCCAAATAAAGAATGGATAAGCACATGTTATAGTTATGTTGGAGGGGGAGCTTTATTTTCATGTTTCTTCTAATGATGATAATATCCTGATACCTCTCCTGCACCTTCCACAGCGTGCAAAGAATGGAAACTGATATTCAGAAATCATTAACCCCCCAAGAAGCAAAAATCCCCTTTATAGCATTCTTGATGTAGGATCATTTGCATTTTTTGAAGATCTACAATGAAGAGAAGCTTGCCACCTCCTGAGGTGGCCCATTCCATTGTGGGACAGTTCTGATTGTTAAAAAGTTTTTTTTTTCCTTACTTGAAGCTAAAATTTACCTTGCTATGGTTTCCATTCCATTGTTTCTTGCTCTATATTCTGGGGACAAATAGAATATCTTCTTCTATATTACCAAACTTCAAATACTTGAAAACAGCTCTCATACTTACTCTAAGAAGATTTTTTTTTCTTTTTTAGGCTAAATATCCCCTGTTCTTTCAACTAATCATAGGATTATAGATTCATAGCTTAGAAGGGATGTTAGAAGACTATAAAGTCTGACTATTTAAAAAAATTTTAGTTTATTTTTAATATACATTGTTTTATGAATTATGTTGGGAGAAAAAAATGGAGCAAATGGGAAAAACCATGGGAGAGATTTAAAAAAAAACAGAAAAAAAGAAGTGAATATAGCATGTGTTGATTTATATTCAGTCTCCTTAGTTCTTTCTCTGGTTGCAGGTGGCATTTTCTGTCCAAAGTCTATTGGAATTCCTTTGGATCCCTGAACTACTGAGAAGCCTTTTACAGTTGATCATCACACATTTTTCTATTATTGTGTACAATATATTCCTGGTTCTGCTTGTTTCATTCAGCATCAGTTCATGTAAATCTTTCCAAGCCTTTCTATAATCTGTTTGTTCATCATTTTTTATAGAACAATAATAGTCCATTACCTTCACGCACCACAATTTGTTCAGCCATTTCCCAGCTATTGGGAATCCATTCATTTTCTAATTCTTTGCTACCACAAAAAAAAAAAGTTGCTACAAATATTTTTGCACATGCAGATCCTTTGCCCTCCTTTATGATTTCTTTGGGATACTGACCCAGTAATGGAACTGCTGGGTCAAAGGTATGCACAGTTTTATTGCTCTTTGGACATAGTTTGATTGCTCTCCACCAACAATGTATCAGTGTCCCAGTTTTCCCACATCCCCTCCAACATTTATCATTATCCTTTCCTGTCATCCAATCCAAGAGGTGTGAAGTGGTACCTCAGAAACTCCCTCATTTTAGAGATGAGAAAACAGGTTGAGAGGTAAGTGGCTTGCTTACATTTACACAGCCAGTAAGAGTCTAAAGCAGTATTCAAGGTTGCTTCATCTTTCTTCTTTAATCCACAGTCAAGCACTTTATTTACTAAGCCATCTAGATGCCTTGTGTATTATATAGCCTCTAATTCTTTTGTAAATCTGGTCCTTCTCTTCTAGACATTTAAAATGGAATACTCAGAACTTAATATCCCCTCTTATACATGATCTGGTCAGGGTAGACTACAATAGTACGTTTCCGCCCTCTTTCTAGTCATTATGGCTCCGTTGATACAGCCTGGGGTTGCACTAGCTTCTTTGTTTCCAATGTTATATTATTGACACAATGACAGCAGTATGAAGCACATGGCTCTCCCTGGGATACATTCATTCCCTGGCATTTCCTCTAATGCTAATGTTTATCCCATTCATGTCAGTGAGAGAGGTCCTGGCATACAGGATAGTTTCTTTCAATGCCCCACCCCCTTTGAATAGGCAACTGTCTTATTTTTGGGTTTCCCTCCCCTTTGAAGGTACTCTTTTAAATTCCGGTACTCCACATGCAGAGAATGAAAGGCTAAGGACAGTCCAAAGAACTCACTCAGGAGAGGAACTGAGGAATATTGAGATAACAGATTAACTTGTGGGGAAAGATAGGCTTGGGGAACATCAACTGCAAGGTATGTGCGAGACTTTGAGAGGCTCTTCCTATGTTGGGTGCTAAAGGTCTCATTTTGAAATGATTTCAAATGGTGAAAAAACAAAACAAAACAATGAAGTAAAGAAAAGACAGCTGGACTCATCATCCGTTGGCATTCACCCATCCCAAAGCTAACTTCAGAAATTCCCTTCCCCTGCCCTTTCCTACATCCCTTCAGGCAGAGAACCCAGTGGGAAATTCTGTCAAATAAACACAAAAGGGCTTGGTGCTGCTAATGGCATTGCCGGGAAATGAAGCATAAAACCACACACGTAATTCAGTCCCACATAATGGTTTTATCAGGGGTCTTGAAAAGAACTCCTCGTCAAAAGGAAGTCCGATTTCCTTGGTATGATTGGAGCCTGGTGGGGGTGGCAACAGCAGGAGGTTAGCCCAGCCCAGGATGGAAGGGGGAGTTGAAAGGGACTTGAAGTGAACGCAGGATAAAAACAAACATGCTAAATCTATTTCTCTTTCTTCTGTATTTTCTCCTCTCTCTGTGTGTGTTCGTGCACACATGTATGTGTATCTATCTCTTTGTCTTATACACACATAGATCCACATGTGTGTATACACTCATGTATAGACACACAGACACACATAATACACATACAGACATGAACAGAAAATCTCATCCCTATGTCCAGAATAAGAATGGTGTATGTGCTTTTTCTTAGTTAACTTTGATAGTCTCAGAGCAATGTACTTGGAATTTGTCATGACCTATAAAGCACCAGCAGCCTTTTTGAGGTACTTTCTACATTGACTTTCTACTCCTTACACTTTCCATTCCCCAGGCTGAAAAATTACAAATACATTCATATTGAGGTGAGCAATATAATCTATTTCAATACTAATATATTAGTAATTTTCAGTGGTATGCTGGAGCCAGCTCATAGCACCTCATGATAGCTGATTGTTAAATTTTCGGTGTTAGTGTTTATACCTAAGAAATCGGCAAACACTGCAAATCAGGATTTGAATTGATGCTTTGTTGATTTCTAGACTTTAAAAAGGGAAGGAAAAAAGGTTAAATGATTTAATTTAAAAGTGTGCTATGTGTACATTTTTAGAAGGAGAGATAGTTTTTAAATATTTGGAGTATATGTCATAGCTCTCAAATTGGCTAAGATGACAGGAAAGGATAATGGTTGAAGGGGATGTGAGAAAACTGGGACACTAATAAATTATTGGTTTAGTTGTGAACTGATCCAACCATTCTGGAGAGCAATTTGGGATTATGCCCAAAGAGTTACCAACTGGGCATACCCTTTGATCTAGCAATATCACTACTGGGTCTGTATCCCAAGAGATTATAAAAAAGGGAAAAGAACCACCTGTGCAAAAATGTAGCAGTTCTTTTTGTAGGGTTAAGGAATTGTAAATTGAGTGGATGCCCATCAATTGGGAAATGGCTGGATAAGTTATGTCATAGGAATATAATGGAATATTATTGTTCCATAAGAAATGATGAGCAAACTGAATTCAGAAAAATCTGGAAAAACTTCCGTGAACTGATGCTGGGTGAAGTAGTAGAACCAGAACATCATTATACAAAATAACAATAAGATAATGCGAACAACTGATGGACTTGGCTCTTCTCAGCAATTTCGTGATTCAAAACAATTCCAATAGACTTGAGATGGGAAAATGTCATCTGCATCCAGAGAGAGAACTATGAAGACTGAACATGGATTGAAGCATAGTATTTTCACCTTTTTTGTTTGCTTTTTCTTTCTTGTGATTTTTCCCTTTTGTTGTGATTTTTCTTGTACAATATGACAAATGTAAAAATATTTTAAAGGATTGTACATGTTTAACCCACATCAATTGTTTGCCATCTTGGGGAAGGAGGAAGTAAGAGAGGGAGGGAGAAAAATTGGAACACAGTCTTACAAAATGAATGTTTACATGTATCTTTACATGTATTTGGAAAAAATATTATTGAGAAAAGAAAACATTTGGGGCATATGAGGTGTTCAGGGAAGACTAGGACTTGAGGACTTACTGAGTCCTTTTTAGAGTAGCTCACCCATCTTTGGGGACTACTTGGTACTCAATCCTCATCTGTGGCTCCAAGAAGCATGCACAGCAGCCATGCTCCAACAAACCTTCTTGGCAGATGGGATCAAACAGGTGAGGGTAACCAACAGGTCTCAAGCTTTTCAGTAAGTTAGGGAGATGTCTACCCCAAGCACATGAAGACTTCACTTGGTGGAACAGATGGATAAGAATAATTTGTTTCAATGGCTATGAAGACAGCTGAACCAGGTACCATAGAGCTCTTAGAGCTTGGTCAGAAATCAAAGATGCCAAGGTCTTCCTCTACATCTGGACCATTACCAGTCATCCTGACTTGTGTCTTGCCATTGGACTTAGATGACTCTGGAGGAGTAAGGCTGATGACTTTGTGCAACTCTACTTCACTTAAATCCAATTCATGCATAAGTCAAGACATCACCCTATAATACCATTAGGCCTCTTAAAAATGAAGGACAAGGGGCAGCTATATAGCACAGTGGATAGAGCACCATCCCTGAAGTCAGGAGGACCTGAGTTTAAATCTGGTCTCAGACACTTAATACTTCTTAGCTATATGACCTTGGGCAAGTCAGTTAACCCCAATTGCCTCAGCAATATATATATATATATATGAAGGACAAACAATAACCAGCCCATTCCTGACAGAATGGGACAGAAAGAATGAGAAAAATATATTCATAATGTTCTTCATAATCTTTCTGCTATCTAGGAAACAATTTGGAGAAGCCACATAGAACAGGAAAGGACACTGGAGCAGGAATAAGATGTGAGTGTGACTCTGCTCTTATTACTAATGTAGCCTTGAGTAAAACATCTCATCTTCCTGGGAAACAGTTCTTCATCTGCAAAAAGAGGCAATTGGTTTCTGACTTATGTGATTCCTTCTAGTTCAAAATCTATCCTATGCATATGAATACCACTTAGCCTACTTGCCTAAAACTTCAGAGCATCTCACTTACTGGACATCTACTAACTGGTACCACAGTTTTCCAGATTTCTTCACTAGAAATGTTGGAGTTTTCTTTGACTGGACCTTCTATACCTCTTATATCTGATAGCAAGTGCTGTCATTTTTTCTTTCAAAGTATCTCCCATATTCTCTCTTTTTTCCTCTATTTTCATTGCCAGCACTGTAATCCACACCCTCATCAGCTCATGCCTAGGTTATCCTGGCAGCCTAAGCCTGTCTCTACTTTGTCTCCCATCCATCCTGTGTACTATTGACACACTAATTTTCCCAAATACTATCTTTATTATGGCCCTTCCCTTCATATATATTCCACATATAATGATTCTTAGTTGCCTACCATATCAAGTTCATACTCCTCTACTTGGTTTTCATGGCCCCACCTATATCTATCTATATCAGGAGTTTTTAATCTGATGTGTGTCATGCACCCTTTCAGTGGTCTGGTGAAGTCTATGGACTCCTCAGAATAATATCTTCGAAAGCATAAAATAAAACACATAGCATCATAAAGAAAACCAATTGTATTGAAACACAATTATCAAAAGTCATCAAAATAAAAATTAAAAAAAAAAACCACAACCCAAACAAGTTCTCAGATGCTAGACTAAAACCCCTGTTTCTATACAATTTAATTTTTACTCTTTCCCAGAATGTTTCTATACAATTTAGTTTTTACTCTTTCCCAGAATGTACCTTTCAGGCCTATCTCCTATTTTCAGCCCAAATTTGAGGATTTTGTTTACTTTGTTCCCTCTGATTAAAGTATTCTTCCAAATCCCATTCAGGATTCCAAGATACAAAACAAGTCCTCACTCTTCCATGAACCCTTTTTTTCCTTCCCACTTCAGCCCATCTTATTTTCTCCTTTTTGAGAACTTCTATACTTGTTTTTAGTACTATATTTCTTTTCATTCATTGTTCTCCAGATTTGTGTCTCTCAATTGTCTCCTTGATTGTAGTGTAAATTTCTTGAGGGCAAGGATCATATATTAAACTCTTTTTTTTGTATTCTCTACCATGCTTAGCATAGAACTGGACTCAAAGTAGGTGATTCAGTCTATGAAGCAAATTGCACATCATCTCTATTAGAATATCAGCATTCTGGTGGCAAGTATTTTTTGTTTTTGTTTTATTTTTGTCTTTGAATCCCCAGAACTCTTGCTAGTTGTAAGTGCTTAATAATAAATCAACAAATAAACATTAATTTAGCACCTACTGTGCGCTATATAAAAAAAAGTAAAAGACAGTCCTGCCCTCAAGAAGCTTATATATAGTCCAATGGGGAGACAACATGCAAACAAACACATACAAAGCAGGCTATATACAGGATAAATTAAAAATAATTAATAGAAGGAAGACAACAAAATTAAGAAAGATTGGAAAAGGATTTTTGTAGTAAATGGAATTTTAGCTGGGATTTAAAGGAAGCCAGGGAAGTCAATATGTGGAGTTGAAGAGGAAGAGCATTTCAGGCATGGAGGACAGCCAGAGAAAATGCCCAGAGCCAAGAAATAGAGTATCTTGTTCCTGAAATAGTCAGTAGGCCAGTGTTATTGGATCGAAGAGTACATGACAGGAAGTAATAAAAATTAATAAAATCTTGTTAGGTATCTCTCAAATAAACCTGAAACCTTGAGCAAATATGATGAACTAAGTAAAATCATCACCCTCCTAAGGTCTATTGGGGATGAGATGAGCCAAGGTAAATGCTCCCAGATATAAAATACTATAGCAGCTAACATGCTGACCTTTACACTTATAGAGTTCTTCTTAAGCAGTAGTTCTGTACCAAGAAATATCCTCAAATTTCATAACAGTGAAGTGTCAGTAGAATTGAAAAGCTTCTTCACTTAACAAATAACAGAAAACATATTCTTACATACTGCCTTTGTGGCTGCTGTGTTCTTTAGGAAAAAGCTGAGCATCAAGAAAGTAAATTTCACATAGTCTAAATGTCAAATTATCTCTAGAAATATAATTGGACACAAGTCTTAATCAATTTTTTCTCCATAAAAAAAACAAACAAAAAACCAAGAAGCATACTGCAGTTCTCACTGGGCTATCAAAGTTAATATAGCCAGCAGAAATATTTAGCTGTGTTTGCAACTGAACTTTGGAAGAAAACAATATGTTTGTCAAAAACAATCCAACTTTAACACCCAAATTGATTAGACTGTCTGTCACTCAAGAATCAGGTGGCTTTTCAACAAGAGCCAAAGATACACCAATGAAAGGTAAGGAGAATTAATGAATGATAAACTATCTAGTCTATTTGTTTTATTTTATTTTAGGTAGACTAATGAAAATAAAAATGTAATTTTTTATTCCCATACAAACTCACAGACCCATGAAACCTATGTATGAATTCTAGGTTAAGAATCTCTGAGCCAGATGGCTCAAAGGTTTCATCTGTATCAAAATCCTATGACCCTAACCAGCCTTTTCTTTTGCCCAAATAACTCCATATAATGAATGTGCTCATGAATGCACTACTCCTGATTTTTAGAAATAATTGTTAGAGAAAAGACCATGAGTCCCTTCCATGTTCAGCTCATCACAGCATTTATTTGTCTAATAGGACAACACTACTAACTTGTTACACAGAACCTGGGCCCAGGTGGCCATAAGAATTATCCTTACTGAGATCAAAGAGTACTGGGAGACTGACAGGTGTTTGGTGTTTATAAAGCAAAATGTTTAATTACATAGGGGCAAAGAGCCAAGGATGCAGGCTGGAACATGTGCTCAAACTTCTGGGAGAGGCTTTCTATGTCTCTGGAGCCTGAGACCAATGACTCAGCCCATCTTTCATTGCCAGGAAATCCCTATAGACCATGAGATAGCTCAGCTTACAAGGTCAAAGAGCCCTTGGAAACTCACATTTCTCTCTTGTGTTACATGCAAAAAGTCTTATTCATTGCATAAACTTGGGCAGTCAAGATCTATAAATTGATCTGAAAGAGTTAGATGGTAGAGAAACCTCTAAATTAGTTATTCACACTATAGTGTCCCCTTCATTTTGAGGCACATTTTTTCTTGTTTCTATCCATCCTGCACATAGCTGTCTAAGTAATCTGACCATATAACACACATCCCAACACACAACACACACACACACACACACACACACACACACACACACGCACAGAGAATCAATCAATTAATCAACTCCAACATTTCTCTATTGTTTCTAGAATCAAATATAAAGTATCCCTCCAAGAGAAAAAGAAAGTTTAGAAAGTTTAGGATTTCATTGTCAGCAAAAAACTTCTCTTCTCAAAAAATTAAATTCAATAAAAAAATCCTGGAAATAAAAAATAAAACTTCTCTATGACAGATATTGCATAAAGTACTAGGGGACTGCTAGGTGGTTTAGTGGATAGAGCACCAACCCTGGAATCAAGAGGACATGAGTTCAAATCTGGCCTCAAGCACAACACTTACTAACTATGTAATCCTAGGTAAGTCACTTAACCCCAGTTGCTTTTCCAAAAAAGGGGGGGGGGAGTGCATAACTTGATAGAGGAGAAGAAACTATGTACATGGATTAAACATGAACTATGATAGTTAAGGGAAATTCAAACAAAGTTTTCTTGAAATTTGAGGAAGAAATAAGCATTTGCAGCTTGAGTCATGAAATAAAGTTGAAGACAGGTTGTAGAGGGTCATAAATACCAGCTTGTGGACAATATTTTACCCTATAGGTCAGTGGTCTCAATCAATTAATAAGTATTTATTAAGCACTTACTATATTCTAGGTCCTGGACTAAATGCTGTGGATAAAAATATAAAGAATAAAATAATCTTAGGTCATGAAGCTAAGAGGGAACTCAATGAAGATATATATATATATATATATATATACTTATATGTGTATATGCATAGAATAAATATGAAGATAATAAATATAAAGTAGTTTGAGAGGAAGGGAACTAGTAGTTGAGATCCAAGAAAGGCTTCACATAAAAAGCGATGCCTGGGCTTAGCCATAAAGGAAAAAAAATTCTTTGAGATGAAGGTGAGGAATGAATTACAGGCAAGAGGGACAGTATAAAGGCAAAAAGGGAAATGAAATGTAGGCTCATGAGAGAAGACCAGTTGAGTTGGATCACAGAACTCAGGAGAGGGAGTAATTTCCATTAATGTTAGAAAAAGATGTGTTAGGGTCACCTTGTGAAGGGCTTTTGAATGCTAAACAGAATAATTTATTTTTAAACCTATAGTCAATAGGGAGCCACTGCAGCTGATTGACTGGAATTGAGTACCATAGTTAGATCTATACTTAAAGAAAGTCACTACAACATCTGTGTAGAGATTGCCCTGAAATGGGAAGAAGGAGCAATATTAAAGGCAAAATGTGATGAGGACCTACACTAATGTGGTAGCTATAAGAGTGGAGACAAGGGATCCAGGTGTTGTGGAGGTAAAAAGAGCAAGATTGGGTAACTGAGTAGATATGTGAGTCTACAGAAAAGTAAAGAGTGAAGGATAATGCCAAGTCATGAGCCTGAAAGATTAGAAGAATAGAGGTGCCTTCAAGAGAAATGGGAAAGTTTGGAAGATGGGTGGATTTGGGGGAAATATAATGAGTTCTGTTTTAAACATGTTGAATTTGGGATATCTCGAGTTATCTGGCTTGAAATTACTCACTAGTCAACTGGTGATGTGTGATCAGAGTTTGGGGGAGAAACTGAAGCTACATAAATAAATATGAAAATAATCTACATAGAGATA
Source organism: Myrmecobius fasciatus (assembly GCA_023553655.1). Classification (NCBI taxonomy): domain Eukaryota; kingdom Metazoa; phylum Chordata; class Mammalia; order Dasyuromorphia; family Myrmecobiidae; genus Myrmecobius; species Myrmecobius fasciatus. The sequence goes on along the minus strand of JAJPUD010000377.1, from coordinate 680,445 downwards.
AAATTAAAGCAACGACAGATGAGTTTACGAAGTCACCAAAACAGAGTAGAGAAAAAAGAATGGGGAGGAGGGCATTTGCAAAGAACCTTGGGGAATATCCAAATTAAGAGTTGTTTTCTAGATGGTAAACCAGAAAAGGAGAGAAAACATGATTAGTCAACTAAGAGAATCTTGCTGCTGTTCAGTCATGTCTAACTCTTTGTGATGCCATGGACCATAGAATATCAGACCTTTCTATTCTCCACTATCCCTCAAAGTCTGTTCAAGTTCATGTTTGTTGTTTCTATGACACTGTCCATCTCATCCACTGCTGTCCTCTAGTCTTTTTGTCTTCAATCTTTCATACCAGTCTTTTCCAATAAGTTAGTCTGTGGCCAAAGCATTTAAACTTCAGCTTCAGTGTTTGACCTTCCAGTGAATACCCTGAGTTAATTTCTTTAAATATTGACTGCTTTGATCTCCATGCTATTTAAGAGACTCTCAAAAGTCTTTCAAGCACCACAGTTCAAACGCATCGATTTTGTGATGCCTAGTTTTCCTTATTGTCCAACTTTTACACACATTGCTATTGGAAAAACCATAGCTTTCACTATATGGATCTTTGTTAGTAAAGTGACAGCTCAGCTTTTTAGTATGCTCTGTATGCAAGGAGCAAGTGTCTTTAATTTCATGGCTACAGTCCCTATCTTCAATGATCTTTGAGCCCAAGAATATGAAATCTGACACTGCTTCCATTTCTTCTCCCTCTATTTGCCAGGAAGTTATGGGACCAGTAGCAAGATCTTAGGGTTCTGGGGGTTTTTTATGTTAAGCTTCAAATTAACTTTTACATTCTCCTCCTTCAAGAGGCTTATTAATTCCTCTTCACTTATATAATTAGAGTGGTATCATATGCGTATCTGAAATTGTTGATGTTTCTCCTGGGAACCTTAATTCCAGATTTGGATTCATCTACCTTGGCATTTTACTTAATGTAATCTGTACAAGTTAAATAAATAAGGTGACAAGATGCATCCTTCTTGTACTCCTTTTCCAATCTAAAACCAATCAGTAGTTCTGTGTTTGGTTCTACCTGTTACTTCTTGGCTCATATACAGATTCCTCTAGTGATAAGTAAGATGATATGGTATCTCTTTGAGAACTTACCACAATTTGTTGTGATCCACACAATCAAAGGCTTTAGTGTAGTCAATAAAGCAGAAGTGGATGTTTTTCTAGAGCTCCCTTGTTTTCTTCATAACACAGCAAATTTGGCAATTTGGTCTTTAGTTCCTCTGCCTCTGTGAAAACCAGATGGTTCTTTTGGTAATTCTTGGTTCACATATTGCTGAAGCTCGCTTATAGAAACTTAAGTATAATCTTGTTGGGATGTGAAATGGGTACAATTATTCAGTAATTTAAACATTCCTTCTTTAGAATTAAGACATAAACTAATCTTTTACAATACAACAAGCATTGTTGTATTTTCCAAATTTGTTGGCATAGCGAGTGCAACACTTTAAACAACATCATCTTTTAGAATTTTAAATAACTCAATTGCAATTCTACCACTTACACAATCCTTATTGTAAGCAATGCCTCCTAAAGCCTATTTGATTTCATTCTCCAGGTTATCTGGCTCTAGATCAGTAACCACTTCATTAGGGTCAGCAGTATTATTAAGAAGTTTCTTGGGTAGTTCTTTTGCATATTTTTGTCACCTCTTCCTAATCTCTTCTGCTTCTGTTAAATCCTTGCCCATTTTTGCATGAAACTTTCCTTTGAAATCTATTTTATTCAATTTTTTTTTCTATTTCTTTCCATTGCTCATTTAGGGAAGCCTTATCTCTCCTTAAGAGAATAGTATCACAAAATACCAGAAAAAAGGAGGAGAAGATAGTGAATACTGTCACATGCAATAGTTAGATTTAGCTATTAAGGGATCTTTGGTAGTTTTACAGAGAGGAATTTCAGTTGAGCATAAAGGTCAGAAGTCAGATTTTAAAGGGTTGGGGAGTGAGAGGGAAGTGGAGGAAATGGTTGTAGATAGCTTTTTTTAGGAGTTTTGCTGAGAAAAAGGAGAGATATATGGTGATAGCTTAATGGGATGGGAGAGTCTAATGAAGTTTTGTTTAAGAATGAGAGAGACTTGGGCTTGTTTGAAAACTGAGTGGAAGGAACCAAAAGATAAGGAAAAGTTGGAGATTAGAGAGAGAAAAAATAGGTATGATTGAGGTTGCAATCTGCTAGAGAAGTCAAGAGAGGATGAGATCAAGGGTTCAGGAAGAAGGACTGTCAAGAAGGGTCATTGTGAGATTGGGTGCAGTGGGGAGAGGGGGAAGGAGGAGAGAATTTAAGCTTATTTTATTTATCGGTTTTGAAATTAGAGGAGAAGACAAAACATGATAAGAGCCTGACCTCAGGTGGTAGAGATATAAAAAGAGAGGAATTGGAAGAGAAACAAGTTGTGGAGATAGAAATGGCAAGTTTTGGCAATTGTTTTGATATGTAGGGTGAGAGAGAGTGAAGAATTGAGGTTAATGCCAAGGTTATGAACTTGAGAAATTAGGAAATAATGGTATTTTTTTTTACAGAATTAGGAAAATTAATTTGATAGAAATAGGAAAGGTAGATTTCATGGGAAAGATAATGAATTCTTTTTTGAACATGTTGAGTTTGAGATGTCTTTGGGACATTCAGTTTGAAATATCCAACATTATATTATGGCCTCAATTTTGTCAGAGGCCATTTGGTAAGAGTTAAAGTACTAAAAGTGGGGAGTCAGGGAGATAGAGACAGGGAAAGAAACCTAAGGAGAGGAGATTCAGGAAACTTTTGTTGAGAATAAGATAGGGAATCAATTAAAGAAGAATAAAAAGAAAAATGTGCTATAATGAGGGCAGTTGAAGTTGGATAGCATAAATTTATAATGTACTAAGTCAGCACAAATGTGTGGTATCCTCCAGCTCTTTTCATAAATCTGCAAGTTTTCTAGGTCTAACATCACTTTCAAGTAAAAAATGTTTGCACACATATCCTGATATATATGTATTTACTTATTTTTAAATTATACATGTTATATGACTATACCAATAACTATTATAAAATGTATGAAAAATAAAAATTAAAAAGCAGGAGATAGAAATGAAATAATATTTGATTCTATAGTCAACAGAGATCCATGGGAGTTTATTGACTATGACAATGAGATAGACCTGGACTTTAGGAAAGTCATCTGGGAGTTGAATGGAAGATATTTTGAAAGTGGAGAAACTTGGGATAGAGATACCCTATTAACTGTTGGAAAGTCCAAGTGAGATAGGAAGAATCTGTGAATTCAAATAACAGGGGACAGATTAGAGAGATGCTATAAAGGGAGAAATGACAAGATATGACAATTAATTAGATATATGGGGTGAAGGAGAATGACAAATCAAGGATAATAACAAGTTCGAAAACCAGGTGCCTAGGAAAATGTCAGGAACTAAACTAAAATAGGGAAGTTTGGAATATGAAATAGAAAATGGATTGTGTGTTGGAGGGCAGAAGATATGAATTCTATTTTGCACATTTAGCTGCCTACAAGACAAAACAGAAATGATTGCTATTTACATTCAATCTAAGTCAATCAGGACTCAATTTCTAAATGGGGCTTAACCTGGGACCTATTGGCAGCCAATAAATGAAAATTAGAGGGGTTTTGGTTTAAGGCATGGTCCTTAAGAAAGAAATATAATCGGTAAACCCCAAAAGAAAAAAAAGGCTCTTAAGAGCATCTGTAGATGAGGGTATGATATCCTTTGTGGGGAAGGGGAAGAGGAGAGGAGGGAAAGAAGAAAAAAGGAAAGGAAGAAAGGAGGTAAAGAGGGAAGGAAGGAAGAAGGAAAGAAGGGAGGGAAGAAAGAGTTTTCCAATTGACCAGTTCCAGTTCGTGGACCAGCTCTACTCACAGAAGTTGTTCTTTGTCCTTTGTTCTCAAAGAAGAGATGATGATATCAGGGAGGGGATGCCATGACATGCAAGTGAATTGGATTTAAGTGAAAGAGAATGCAGTAACCTGACTCACTTTCCTTTCCAGAGCCCTTTGGATCTAGTGGCCAGATATAGATCAAGAAGACTGGAGATGGATGCAATAGGAGACCTTGTCCTTTTTAAGCTAAGGTTTTCCATAGGTTCAAATGACACTGATTCAATGGTTAAGGCTAGGTAGTAACTGAAGCAAAGAATCTCTCTTTTCACCTACTTAAAATATATGTATTTTACATATATATAAATCTTGAAGGGGAAGATTTCTCAGGGTTTCTAGCCAAAGTAGAAATGATTGGTATTTACATTCAAGCGAGGTCTTCCCCTCCCAGATTTATTTATTTATTTGTTTGTTTGTTACCTAGATGGAAAAGGAGATTCTGTGCCCCAATTACTACTTGGCCTTAATCAGTGACTAGTTGTGACCTCAGTCAAACTAAGACCTGTTGAAGAACTTAGCTTAAAAAGGACAAGGTATCTGGAAAAATTTATATAAACTGATGCTGAGCAAAACAAGCAAAACCAGGAATACATTGTACACAAAAACAGCAAGAATGTACAATGATCAGTTTTGAAAGACTTGGTTCTTCTCTGTAGTTCAGGGATCAAAAGCAATCAATCCCAATAGACTCTGGACAGAAAATGCCATCTGCATCCAGGAAAAAAAAAAACTGTGGAGACTGAATATAAATCAACACATGCTATGTTTGCTTCTTTTTTCTGCTTTTTCCCCTCTCCCCTGGTTTTTCACTTTTGCTCTGATTTTTCTCTTCCAACATGATTCATAAAGCAATGTGTATTAAAAATAAATAAATTTATTTAAAAAGAACGTTAGAGAATCAACTAAAATAGTTGAAATAATCAACAACTTCTGCAAATTTGAAAGATATAAAATAAACCAACATAAAGAATCAACAATGAATAAATGAAATGCATATAAAACAAAAAAAAATACCAAGGTATACCATTGCATCCAGGGCCATCTCCAGTCTTCCTGATCTATATCTGGCAATTGGACCCAGAGGACTCAGGAGGAGAAAATAAGGCAGGTGGCCTTGCATAGTCCTTCCTTACTTTAATCCAATTCATCTGTATGTCATGGTATGACCTCTCTGATATGATAGTCCTGTTCAAGAACGAAGGACAAACAGCAGCAGCCTACAGGACATCCCAGTCTAATTGGCACTTCATGATATAGAGCTCTGCATGAAGATGATAATTAAACTATGGGGGAATTATGATTTCATAATTGAAATGAGTACAAAGTGAAAGAGTACAAAGAGAGAAGAGAAAACATTTAGGACAGTAGGGGTATGAATTATAATCCACAAAGCACATTGAGAAAATATGGTTAGACAGATATAGACCAAGAGTTAGCAAAGTCACAACAACGCAAGGAATACATAATATCTGAAGTCAACAGTGTCAAATGTTACAGACAGGTGAAGAAAGATTTAAAATTAAGAAAACATTATCACCTTCAGTAAATAAAATGTAGTGAAGCAGTCCCCCATATGTAGCATTGGGGTGGAACACCATATAGCTCAAAGGGAGGCAAAACAGACATCTTTAGCTACCTTCTCCAAAAGATACTTTAATTCCTTCCAGGAGAAAAAGCAGGAAGTTGGGACCAGACTTTCTCAGAGAAAGGAGTATCAAGCTAGAATGATAGCTACTCCCTTAAATGCTATTAGTCTAGGGGATATAGTTTTCAGCTTCAGTAAGTTTCTTATGGCTATTCATTAATGGGGAAAAGAGAGACTCTAAGGCTTGATCTCCTTCCCACTAAATATCGGTTCTGCAATAAGCATACACAAAGCAAATAGCAAAGAAACCCATTTATCCAAGTTGATCACAAAAAAGAAAAGAAAATATATATAGGAGAAAATATACCAAACAATGCAATGTAAAGGAGCTCTCTCACAGGGAACAGGATAATTCAACCCAACCAAAAGGAAAAGTCCCAGTTCTCTCTTAAGAGGAAATTTCCTGAAGTCTTTAGTGTAGTAAACTGGAAGTAGGGACATGACAGAGATTGTTAGTTCCTCTCATATAAGCTTCTTCCCAGAATCTTATTCTCCCTTCATCACTCTGAAGTGGACTTGGTATTGGCCATTTTTTTCTCTCCAAGCTGGAAGACAGGAGAGCCTAAAGATATTAAAATTCTTCTATCTTTTGTTCTTAACAACTCTCTCCCATGCCTAGAGAACAGGGCACTGATCAACCACCAATGAGGAGAGAATCCCATACCAAAGGGCTTTGGAACTCAGATTAAAAAGCAATAATGATCAGCTTTAAAGACAGTTTCAGTTGAATGAGGAGTCAAGAATAAGGGGATATCAAGGAGACTGGCAGGATAGTAGTACTCTATATGAAAATAGGGAAGTTGGAAGAGTGGTGGGTTTGTTTCACCATGTCTCATCAAATTCTATCAACCATTCCTTGACAACTTCCCACCATGATGGAACAGACTACCCCACATACATGTCTCCTAGCCTGAAGACTGGCAGGATCTGATGAGCACTAGCCACACTGCAAATGCTGCTCCTTCTTCCCACTCCACCCAGAACCTATTTCTCAGGGGAGGCACATCTATCCCCATCTCATATCCCCATTATTTTCTGCCCTCTTTTCCACTGGACATCAAGGTCAAAGAAATGTTGTCACATTCCCTTCTCTCCTCTGTCATTTTCATACCTTCTCTCACTCAGCACTTAGATCTGTCTCTACTCTCTAGATTCCTTTTTGTTTTTGTTTTTTTTAATTTTCCCAACTATAGGCTTTCTCTTGCCCAATAAATTCATTACATAGATCAGTATAATCTAATTAGCTTCCATAATAATAATAATAACTAGCATTTTAAATGCTATGGTTATAAAGTATTTTATGAATGTTATTTATTTTATCCTCAAAACAATACTATGTTAAATGCTATTATTATTATTTTAAAGATATGGAAACTGAGACTGAGAGAGATCAAGTGACCTGAACAGGCAAAATCACATAGCTAATAAATGTCTGAGACAGGATTTGAATTTAGTTCTTTCCTGAATCCAGACCCACCCTTCTCTCCTCTTTACTACCTGGCTGTGTAGTTCCTGTTCTATCACTTTGGCCTCCTAGTTTCCCAGCTTCCTCAGCTACCACAACTGCTGACTCTAATCTACTGCAGAGTTGCACAGGAATGGCAATACCAAGTGTATCTCTCTCCTAATGGAATTTTCCCCGAATGCCAGAATTTCTAGTTATAGAGACAGTCCTAGGTACAAATCTTACCTTAGATACTTACTAGCTATGTGATTCTATGCAAGTCATTTGAATTTTCTTGGTCTCAGTTTCCTCATCTGGAATGAAAGGATTGGGCTCCATAATCTCTAAAATCCTTTACAACTTTATATCTATGATCCTATTATGCAACCTGCAATGTCCAGATAAGGAAACTAAAACTCATCGAAGAGAAAGAATTTATCTATCATCACACAGCAAATTAATAATAAATGTTTTCAACCTAATTATCCAGATTTTCAGTCCTCAGATCATAATATCATAGATTTAGAGTTGAAAGGGCCCAAACTTCTTATTTTATAAATTAGGGACTGAGATCCATAGGACAACTAGATTGCACAGTAAATATGTTACCAAATGTGGAATCAGGAAGACATGAGCTCCTACTTATCAGAATTCTTGTGGGGATCAAATAATATTTCTAAAGTACTTAGCATAGTACCTGACATATAGTAGACTATATATAAAAGTTAGCTATTATCATCCCCATCATCATCGTTATTCCCTAAGATCACACAGGTATTAAGTGGCAGAGCTGGGATACAAACTCAAGTCTTCTGACTTCAAAGTTATTGCTTTTTTCTACTGCACCATAAAAATTTCCTGATGATGTCACTGGGGGTAAAGATAACAAGAACAATGATGATAGAAAAAAATATATCATCCCCAGATAATTTCATGTGTCAATAGACAAAATGTTGGAAAGGAAACTACTGGGATACTCTAGACTTGAAGACCATGACATTATACTCTCCCAGTCCCAAAATGAGTCACAATGAAATGATTTAAATATAAAACATATGCAGCTGCTATTTCAGTCTGATGGAAATATAAATGTGGTCATGTGGGATTGACTTTAAATCTTTCAGCTATGAGGGAATGTTGTGGATTTCCCCATCATTAATTAAGGACACAGAAATCCATTATTTGTTTGTTTATCACAAAGAAATGATGATCTGATTTATTTCCTAAATGTGGGAAAGAAATTGTGCTGGGATTCCTTATTGAATCTCTATTTTCCAAATGAATCCTCATAGTTGGGGAGAGCTAAACTATTCCTGTCCATGTCCACTCTTCCTCCTCTTAGTTTCATTCCTGTCCAGTCTCTGAGACTGACCAGATCTTCCCTATAGGCCTATACCTTTGTTAGAAGAGAATTAAATATTCTTGTTTCTAGATATGGTTCAATTAGCCAATCAACAAACATTTATTAAATGCCTATTAAGTACTAGCCACTGTGTTAGGTGCTAGAGATACAAGTTCAATTTTTTTAAGAGAAAGAAAGAAACAATCCCTACCCAAAAGGCTACATTCTAATGGAGGAGGCTACAAGTATGTATAAAAATATATACAATATTGGATTTAGTACATATTTTAATATATTTAACATGTATTGGATTACCTGACATCTAGGGGAGGGTGTGGAGGGAAGGAAGGGAAAATTTGGAACACAAGGTTTTTCAAAGATCAATGTTGAAAAATTATCCATGCATATGTTTTGTAAATAAAAAGCTTTAATAAAAATATATTAAAAATAAAAATATATACAGCATAAATACAATGTAGTTGGAGGGGAATGAGAGGAGGGGTACTAGCAGCTGGGGATGATCATGTCAGGCTTCATGCAGAAGGTGGTTCTTAAACTGCATCTTAAAGGAAGAAAGAGATTCCATGAGAGGGAGGAGGGAGTACATTCCAAGCATTGGGGAGTTGGGGTGGAGGTAGGCAGTAGATGGGTGCTAAGTGCATCCTGTGTGAGGCAAAGAGAGGCTTGGCACAATTAGAAAGTGTGGGAAAGGAGTATAGTTCTATGATACTGGAACAATGGGTTGGGGCCAGATTATAAGGGATGAAATGAAATGGAAACAAAATGAAATGAAATGGGGGGGATGTAAGGCTTTTACTCTCTAGTTACTCTACAGAAACCAGAGCCTTCCAAGTTCTAGACAGTTGGATGGTACAATGGAAAAAAAAAAAAAACTGAGGCTGGAGTCAGTACTTAACTTTTATCTGCCTCAGTTTTCTCCAACATAAAATGGGGATAATAACAACACCTACCTTTCAGGGTGATTGCAACTCCTTTTTTTTATTATTGAAACCTTTTATTTTCAAAACATACGGATGGATAATTTTTCAACATTGATCCTTGCAAAACCCTATATTCCAAATTTTCCCCTCCTTCTCTCCAACCCCTCCCCCAGATGGTAAGTAATCCAATATATGTTATACATGTTAAAATATATGTTAAATACAGTATATGTAAACATATTTATACAATTATCTTGCTGAACAAGAAAAATCCAATCAAAAAGGAAAAAAATGATAAATTGCAAGCAAACAACAACAAAGAGTGAAAATGCTATGTTGTGATCCACACTCAGTTTCCACAGTCCTCTGGATGGGTACAGATAGCTCTCTTCATCACAAGATCATTGGAATTGGCCTCAGTCATTTCATTGCTGGAAAGAGTCATACCTATCAGAATTCATCATCATATAATATGTAGTTGCAACTCTTCAAATGAGATAATATTTGTAAGAGCTCAGCACAATGTCTAATACATTGTAGCCATTTAATGAGTTCATCCTTCCTTCCTTCTTTTCTTCCTTCCTTCTTTCCTTTTCTTTCTTGCTTCCTTTCTCATCTTTCCTTTCCTTCCCTTTTCCTTCCTTCTTTTCTTCCTTCCTTTCCTTTCCTATTCTTTCTTATTTTTCCTCTCCTCTTTTCTTCTCCTTTCCTCTCCTCTCCTCTTTCCTTTCTTCCCTCCCTCCTTCCTTTCTTCCCTCCCCTTCATTTCTTCCTTCTTTCCTTTGCCATGAGGTGACTGGGGGGAGAGGGGAGGGATGACAAGTGGTGCATTGCATTGAGGACTTGATTTAGAGTCAAGAAGACCTGAATTCAAATCTTGCCTCAGAAACTTCCCAGTTATGTGACTTTGGGCAAGTCAACTAACCTGTCTACTTCATTTTGTTTCTCTATAAAATGAGAATAATAAGAGTACCTTCTGCCCAGGGTTATTGTGTGAATAAATTTTTTTTTGTAAAGTAATTTGAGAACTTTAAAAGGCTAATTCTCCAATTGATAAATGGTCAAAGGATATGAACAATTTTCAGATGATGAAATTAAAACTATTTATAATCATATGAAAAGATGCTCCAAATCACTATTGATCATAGAAATGCAAATTAAGACAACTCTGAGGTACCACTACACACCTGTCAGATTGGCTAAAATGACAGGAAAAGATAACAATGAATGTTGGAGGGGATGTGGGAAGACTGGGACACTGATGCATTGTTGGTGGAGCTGTGATCGGATCCAACCAATCTGGAGAGCAATTTGGAGCTATACTCAAAAAGTTATCAAACTATGCATACCCTTTGACCCAGCAGTGTTTCTATTGGGCTTTATATCCCAAAGAAATTATAAAAGAAGGAAAGCACCCCACATGTGCAAGAATGTTTGTGGCAGCTCTTTTTGTAGTGGCTAGAAACTGGAAACTGAATGGATGCCCATCAATTGGAGAGTGGCTGAATAAATTATGGTATATGAATGTTATGGAATATTATTGCTCTGTAAGAAACGACCAGCAGGACGATTTCAGAGAGGCCTGGAGAGACTTGCATGAACTGATGCTGAGTGAAATGAGCAGAACCAGGAGATCATTATACACGGCAACAACAATACTATATGAGGATCAGTTCTAAGGGACATGACTCTCTTCAACAATGAAATGCTTCAAACCAATTCCAATTGTTCAGTGAAGAAAGCCATATACACCCAGAGACAGGGATGTGAAATGTGGACCACAACATAACATTTTCATGTTCTCTATTGAGGTTTGCTTGCATTGTATTTCCTTTATCAGATTATTCTTTCTTGTAGATACGATTTCTCCTGCACAAAAAATGATGTGTGGCAATAACTATACATATATTCGATTTCTTAAGTATTCTAACATAATTATCATGTAGTGGATATC